>OMLC01067063.1:0-18669 GCA_900302585.1 Regalecus glesne | reverse complement strand
TTATGCATTTCTGAAAGAGACAGCTCTATTTCCATCTCTTCCGTTGTCTGATTCAAATATTGATGCCTTGGGGCATGAAGTACATCAGTTCAGCTGAATATGACAGAGGAAAATACAGACTAGGATGCAGAGACTTTCTAGAACGGTAGAGATGTTACTGTTCATTCAGCTGTGTAAAGAAGTCTTGATTTTTGCTTTGGTTTTTAGTTCTTCAGACTCAGGGGCCACTGTCGCTGAGTAGTAAAACACACTTCAGGAACTGACGAGCCAGAAGCTGCAGGTTGGAACCCACTGCGGTACATCAGGAAGGGTATCTGGCCTTAATCCCAAATCCGTGTCCAACATGAGGACTAATCATGACATAAAATGAACCTCTGAGATTCCGCAAATAGGATTGAGCTAAATACTCAGATGAAAGAAGAATCTGGTACAGATAAAGTACTTCTAATGAACGTGAGTATCATCCAAGTAAATTGTACCAATATCCTTACCGGTGATGAAGGAAAATCTTGTATCCACATTTTTCTACAATAGGCCAGCTACACAGAACCTTTCCACTTCACAGAGCAAAGTTCACAAAGTTCACTGCTGCTGTGCCATACAATTCAATCTTGCCATTGTTACAGTTGTCTTTCCACAGGGATTAACAGCTTGCAACTCTCACTGCTTCTACAGCAGATGGGGTTTCTTCCATCAGCTCACTCATACCATGGTTTGTAAAATAGCTAAAAAGTCAGCCAAGTTACTAGGAGAACTTGGCTGACATACTGGATGCCTTGCTTTTGAAACAAACAGTCGCAAGGGTAAATGCATATTTCCCTGTTGGATTGCCAGCCTGGGCTGCTTGCATAAATCATTTTCACACTGTCAGTTCATTTGAGAAAATAAAATATAATAAAACCAGAGTGACGATCTAGGCTGCCAATGAATAACAGGCTGGATCATGAATTGTGCACCATGAAGCTAGACCTCAGCCATGTGGAACAACTGGCCTTCATTACAGTAAATGAGAATTTGAAAAACAGCCAATTTGATGTGGAGAACAACTCTCTCTCTATGTCTGTCTGTCTGTCTGTCTCTCTTGCACACTCACTCACAAACATACCACCTAATTAACACTATGTTTTAGTACGTGTACAAACAAAGACACCATCCCTCCCTAAGAAATAACATGGTGGTAAAAAAGAAAGGTGACCTGTCCATGGTGTTTCCCTGTCTTTTGCCCAATGAGCCCTGGGATAGCCCCCAGTATGACTTCACAATGACCTGTCTTCAGACAAGCAGTTGACGATGGATGGATGAAGGTAGTGAGAAGGCCCTGTGGTCCGTTCTGACACAACACCACACTGTTTAAATTTTATTGTTAGACAAAAATGATCTATTAAAAGAAAGTTACATAGAGTATGATATCTACTGCATTCTACTTCATACTTCTTAATACTGCGTGTGTTCTTTTCAATAATTAATAAAACTTCCATCCATCCATCGCCAATGGCGTATCTGAAGTTGGGTCACGGGGTTATACTGAGCCTATCGCAGCGCTCATTGGACAGGTCACTTCCATTGCAGGGCACGAGCAGTTATGGGGTCAGTGTCTTGCTCAAGGACACACTGTCTGCAGGGGCCGGGGATCGAATCACCAATTTTCAGATTAGAAGACAACTAACTCCCCCTTCTCTGGAGCTATGCTAAAACTTGGTTGGCAAATAGTTCTTCTCTCATCTGTAACATTGATTTGAAGCTCAACTCTGAGGCTTTTCTTCCCTTCCTCTCTCTATCTCTCTCATTTTCTCCTGTCACTGGGAAGGCCTTCTCTAGTCTGTTTATCAGCATGCACGCAACATTCACCCCATTATTCATACTAAAGTGTCTGAAAACACTTCAGAATGGATATAAAAAAGAGGAAATCACATCAAGTATTTCCGATTATTCTCCTCCCTTCTGTCATCGTGTCTTCCCAGCATCCTCTTTCTGTCTGCCCCACTCTCTCATTTCTATTCCTTTTTCTCTCGACTGGCCACCTAGTTTCCCTCACGCTTTTCAATTTCTCCAGTTTCCTCCCTTTTTTATGATGCCTGTGTCATGTGGACCTGGTTTGTGTATTGAAATGCTATAGAAATTCAACTGACTGAACTTCTCTTTTATTTTTACTTTTTCCATTCCTGTCAGCCTATTCACCTCAGCATCCCTGTTTTCCTTTCCTTTCACTTCTCTAATCTCTCTCCTGCCTGATTCAGTTCTCTCCCAGCTTTCTGTTTTTCCCTCTTCCCTGTCCCATTTTCCTTCCTCTCTCTCTCACCTTGTCTCCCGGTCTCTTGCTCACCACGTCCCTTTCCTTCTCTCCCTCTTTCTCTCTCTTTACCACTGTCTCTTGCTCACTCTCTTTGAAATCCCTTTCACTATTTGCCTTCCCTTGCTCACATTACCTCTCTCTCTCTCTCTCTCTCTCAGGACATGGGGGGGGTTTGAATCAAAGGAAAAGAGAGGTGAGTAAGAGAAACTGACATTTTGTCCACAAATTCTCTCATCATTCTCTTTTCTGTCGATGATTGGTATACTGACACACATGTTATCTTCCTTCTGTGTTCCTGTCACGGAGGTGCAGCATTTTAAAAGTTTGTTTGTATCACATCCTGTTGGATATGCTCTTATCCTGCATGTAAGAAGTTCATTTCTTACAGGCGTGCGTTTAAACAGGCATTGCTTTACTGAGTTTGTTGAGAGGGGTGGATTGGTTCCAGGATGCACAAAGGTAGTGCTGAGGCCTTCTGAGGTGGTGTGGGACTCATTCAACCAAACATTCCTGAAAGGATAGAATCCACCTCAAAGCCCTAATGGCAGACATATATTTACACACCCAGCTCTGGAACAGATTGTTTAGCAGGTTTGAAAACAATCTTGCCCTGTACCATGGGCATGTATTAGAGAATAGCTTTAGGTCCTTAATAGGAACCTCTAAACTGTTAAAAAAAACTGAAGGCCCTTGGTGGTGCTGATGGCAGTGATCTGTAATACAAGGGATCGTGGCTGTGGTCACGATCTGGAAATCTTCATCTTTTTAATTTTCCACTGTCACATGGGCTGTCCACAGGTGACATCTCGAACAGTTGGAGTTCCAAGATCCAGTGTATAAAGGATGGTGCAAAGAATTGCTTTGGATATATAAGTTGAACACCCTAATTCATCTGCTATTTCCAGAAATTGGTCAAGGATCATGTCTTCTTACACACAGTCAGCCTTTGCTAATGATGTCTGTGCAGGTGATTGATATTGCAGTTGAGGTTCCAAAGATCCACTGTGCACAGGGCGGTCCAAATAATTACTTTAGGTGTCATGGGGAAACTGTACCCTCTAATTTCCATACCATCTCCAGAACAATTAACAGAAATTGGTCAAGGATCACGTCTTTAGCACACAGTCAGGCCTTTACTGATGACATCAGTGTAGTTGATGGGTATCTTATCCACATTAAGCCACCAGGAAATCATAAAGGTGACTACATGCTGTTTCCTCCTATTCAAAGCTGTGTGGTGCAGCTTGCAGTTTTTCCTAATTGCACTGGAAACTCAGCATCTTGTAGAAGAGTCAATTGTTCACCTTTTATTTCTTCACTTGGATGCTTGCTTGAGAGTTATCACACACTCCATGTCCATTTCCTTTATCAAGAAGCTGCAATCCCAAGCAAATCATGATAAAGCACCCTAATTATAGTCCTGGATTTATGCATTTTACCTGTTGTAATATTAGACTTTCCAAAGTATTGATTTAAGCTTAACATTTTGTAGAGACAGGAATTACAAGCAGCTTGAAAAAGACTTGATACAGTGAAAGAATTGCTTAAGTTAATTGTCTGATGATTATTCACTCCCAGGCTTGTGTCGGAGCATTGCTTGATTTAGTGCACATGACCTAGTTTCTTGTACCCAACTTGAATTATTTGTTGTGGTTTTTTTAGATAATCCCAGTAAATACATCAGAACTTCAATAACCAAACCAGCCATTGAATAAGATGCCCCTTTGATTAATGCACACATCCTTAAAATGGGTTTTAAAAATTGAACCTTACACTCGTATCTCGTCTATGACATTCTTCAACATTCCACTTCTGTCAAGGAGCAGTCAAGTTTAACTAGTCTTCATCGACGCACTCACAGACGAGGGCTTTTATAGGCCACTTACCCTCCCCCAAAAATGAGTGCTTTGGGAGGCCTTTCATTATGGTGAGGGCTTTGTGTGAGCAGGTGAAGTGCGTGCGGTTAGGGTGTCAGGGTTGTATGGAATAAAGCCATTCTACAAACATTGAGACCACAATGCCAAACACAGCTACCCCTTTACAATCCCCTCATGCTACCCTGCAAATACTCTGAATCTATATAGACAGTCTGGTTGAAGAACACACTGGAGAACAGCATGATGGTGCATGGTGCAGCATACACCATCATGAGCCATGCTTAAAAAGCTTGGAAATCAGCAAGTATCGGTTTTCTTTTCAGTGTCAGTGTGCTTGTGTTCTAGTGATCTCCTGTGGACTGTTGTGAGGTTAGTTTTATCCTACTGATGATATGTTGCTCAACAGTCATTCTGCAAAGCAGCAGGCAAACAGTTCTCTTTCACTGTCAAACACCATCCTGAAGATATCAGAGACCCAAACATATTTCGCTGACTGAGAAACACACTTATGCTACCACAACAGAGTCAATTCTGCCATCAAAAAGTTGTATCATAATTACACCAAATAAATGTAAATAGTTCCAACCTGACACATCATCTACCTCCGTATTAAATAAGCAGAATAGTTGAGCCTGGCAATGGTCCTCGGTTTCTTAATGGCCTTTCTGTGCTTTAGTTTTTCTCCTGATACATTTTTGGGTTTGCCAACTATACTTCATGTGTGGTAAGCTAACACCATGTATTCTGTCTTCATTCAAATCTATAGAAGCTCAAGTGACCTTAGAAACAATTGACTGGAGGGATTTTTTTTGTTTTTAACTTTTCAAGTGACCAACGGAGACAGACTGCCTCCATAGGATATCCAGTCTCGGATCTCTTCTATCAGCATATCGCAGCACATCAACATGCTAGTGGCCACCAGTTACACTCTGAAGGTCAGTGATACACAGGTGGTCCTAGCTGACCCAATGTCACACCTGATTCCCCCTGTACACCAGTCAGGCCCCATCCACACATCATGCCTTTAAGTTGATCAAGTTTGTTGTTGGCTCTGAGCATTGAGAAAGAGGAAATGTCAAGTCCTTTCAAGGAAACAAAGGGTCAAATCACAAATTGATAAACATTCAAATAGTGATCAATGCACTAATCGACTGGACATGGCTTGTACAATAGCAACCAATTGAATTCACCCCAGAAAGTGCAAGCAATAGCAATCTATCTTGCAGACCACATTGGGGCCAAATCACTTCAATTATAGAGGGATGGTAAATTTACTATTTTTTATACAGTGCTTTTTTAGCCTAGTGACGAAAAAACAGATATTCACATAAGCACCCACACAATAAAGCAGTTCACATTCAGTCAAGCAAGACCGTAGGAACTAGTCAATTCAATCTTTCCACTCCCTTTTTCTACACTCTACACAAGCAACTCCATCAGCCATCCCCCGCTCACCCATCACCTCTTATTACAAATGCTCTGATACTGCCATAATGGGACTACTCAATGGCAATAACTCCTCACAGCCCATCAACTCTCAATTTCTCCTTTTATGCAATAGTTGCACAGACAACTACCTCCACCTGATGTCCATAAAGAATCCCAGCAGAGACTCCATGTCACCTGTGAGCTCAGGGGAGTGTTTTTTGCCCTCCCACCTCCTGTTGTTATTTCTCAGAAACATAATCCAACCTCTCCTATACTGCTGCCCATGTTTCTATACCATGCTGACCATCCCCAACTAAAGCGTACTTCTCAGGATCACACATGCTACCTCTAAGATCATCCACTCCCTGGTAACCAACCTCTTAGATATGAAGGACCGAGCCATCACATGCCTTGCAATTACAAAATTGAATGGCTGGCTATGAAAACAAATATCTTGCAGGATAGTAAAGACTGTTTTTTATCGTATCCAATCATCCTACTGCTGTGTAGTTTGCAAACACAGAATTATACAATGTGCGGGTCACTCCTGTGCACGATGCTCCTGCACAACTGATGAAACTTTATCAGCGTTTCTGTATAGCATCATCTTCAGAAACGCTCACGCAGCTCAACACGGCAATGAGTATAGAATATTAACTCTGGTCAGCCCTGTTTTGTTCATCTCTTGAATTTTCATTTGGCATCAGTCAGATCTGCACAAAGGGACGTTGTTATAAACATTCATCGTCAACCCATCCTATCACAGTATGCATGGGGTGAATGGTAGAGAAATACCCTGGACAGATCCCCATTTCATCTCGGGGTTTGAGCAGTTAAGGGTTCACTGTTTTACTCAAGGACAGCTCAACACGCTCTCTGCAGGGATCGGGGCTTGAACCACCAATCTTCTGATTACTAGATGACTGCCCTACCTCCTGAGCTATGCCGCCACTAATTATTCAAAATAATTATCCATTTTGTTTTAGCCCATACTCAATTTATTGGCACAGAGTTTTGGGGCATATTTATTGTGGGTAGGAAAAAAGTCACATCATGGATTCAATCAGATGAAGTTTTTAGACCGAGGTCCAGTGTTACTCCCCACAATGAGAGTGAATTTCAGTGTGTGTGTTTTGCGGATTACTTTGAAAGCCTCCTTTTTGTTTACTAGGTCAATGAGTTCCAATGTTCCTGTTATCAAATCGCTTTTTGTATTGCGTTCCTAAAATCTAATCATGCTCCCTGTAATGGTATTAAGGAGAGGCGTGATAGGGTAAAGGCAGCAGGCTCTAGAATGGTCATAGCCAATTATAATTACAACTGTTGAGAGGCAAAGAAATTATGAAAGTACTCCAATCAGGCCAGAAAACTGGAAGAGATAGATGCAGAATTCACCAGCAGGGATCCAAGTTTCTGTTTATGGTAGCAATTGGAGATTGGTGGTTTGATTCCCGGCCCGTGCAGAAAGCATGTCAAGGTGTCCTTGAGCAAGTCACTGTACCCATAACTGCTCCCTGAGTGCTGCACAGTGGCCGCACTCACTGCTCCTGTATAATAGGATGGCTTGAATGCAGAGAACAACTTCCGTTGGCCTTGGTTGTGTGGTTGATAAAGCAGGGCTCATTCTGATAGGATTTTTTTCTCATTACACTCCATTTATTTTCACTAGCTACCCACGACACAAATAGTGAATAACACCACCAGAGAGAGAGAGTAAATGTTTTCATAAATGCTGACATATTTAATTATGTTTTCATGTACTGAAGACTTGAATAGTCTCTACACAGAGGTAAACAATTCTTCACTCAGGCAGTGCCCAAGCTTTGAGGCCCAGTTTCCTATATGTGGCTGTCAAAAGCACATCTTTGTTTCCACAAAGCCATTTTTATGCAAATTCTGATATTAAAAAAACATGTTAAATCTGATCGAACATCCCATGCAGCCGGTAGGTCGTAATAGAGGCCCCCACCCTTCCGCTGCAGTTGACGTGTACACTTCTCAGAGCCCCAGTGGCAATACTACACAGAAAGGACTAACAGGACTAATGACAAAAAGAGGTGAATCTGTTCAACTGGATCAGAAGTTTATTAAGAAACGTTTCGTCACTCACCAGGTGACTTCTTCAGAACTGAAGAACTCACCACCAGGTGACTGGTTGCAGGCTGCAGGAGTGGGGCTGAAGC
The DNA here is from genome assembly GCA_900302585.1 of Regalecus glesne. NCBI lineage: Eukaryota > Metazoa > Chordata > Actinopteri > Lampriformes > Regalecidae > Regalecus > Regalecus glesne. Next base: position 10,888 of record OMLC01067063.1, on the reverse strand, counting down.
ACCCCCTTGTTTACATGAATCCCACTGCTCCAGGGGATGATTTACCTATTTAAATGCATAAGGGAAGACATTTTGTAAATGTAATTTAAGTTCTCCTTTAACATGAGTGAAACTGGTGTACTTCAAGGAGCTGCTGTAGGTTTGGCTGTTCTTCAAACGTCAGTCTAAATTAGTCTTGCACTAAAATCCTTGTTTCTGGAGCCTTTAGCGGATCAGTGACATTGTGTTCAGCCTGTGCTTAGAATCTGTTTAGTGTCTATGGTCTTCTCCAGAACTATAGTTGAAAATGTGGCTGTCCCTTGCAAAGGTTTTCCACTTCAGGGCCTGCATGAAGACCAAGCTCTTGAGAAGTATGGTGGTCTTTGCTCTTATTTAAATGCACAGTAGTGAAAGGAAACTTTATAAACAAAGGGAGGGCGAGTAGGGGGCCTGATATTTCTTTCAGGTGGGTCAACACCACTATTGAAGCCATTCGTGACCACGGGCATCAGGGCAATGAGCCTGCCATGACTTAATCCTGTGATACGGGGCTTCTTGGTATCCATGATAATAGTGGAGCTCTGAAACTAGGAGCGGGCTTCACACGGCTCCAGTGACCTGTTGACGAGATCACTGTGAATATAGGACCCAGCTGGTCAGCATAGACTTGCAGACAGGAGAGTGACATGCAATCCAGGCCTTGTGTCTTCCTGGTCTCCTGTCTCTGGTAGACCTGGCACACATCCTCCACTCAGATCCTGAGTCTACGTGGGGGGTTTCAGTGGGGAGGGGAGAAAATAAGTAATGAAAAAGCGCCACAGACCCCCCCACACACACACACGCACACACATACATGCACACAGTCATCCTGTTTCTAAAGATGCAGTGGCTAGCACCAATTAAAATACTGTGCACACACTTGCATCCACACATCCATCCAAAGATACGTCAAGACAACCCAGTCAATCATGGACACTTCTGGACCTATCCACAGCAGTTGGACATTAAGTCCATGCACACACCAACAAACACATCACACACACTCACCAAGCTAACTGATATACAAGACAGTTCTTGACCTTGGCCAATGCCAAGCTGCTGACAGTGTTAATCTAGTGTATCCCTGGGGGGGGGGACTACAGTTGTACACTTGACGGGGTGACCCACGGGAAAAGATGTATTCAGCAAATACTTAAATCGTTTGAGTCACTTCCCAAAACTAACTTTATTTTACCCGTGCCACCTTGTCTGTTGGTTATTCTATCTGTATTTGTAGTTTGTTAAGTTTGTATTAATATTAATATTGTTGTTGGTAATATAAAAGGGCAAATAAAATTATAATAATAGATGCTTGAGAATAAAAGTGCTAAAGGCAGGAAAACATGAAATGAGTGAGAGAGGCCATAAAATACTCTATTCAAATGTCTCGTATATGATTTATTCTGGTTTGAGAGACCCCCGTGTTCTGTGTTCTAATTCCCTGGCTTGTTGGTGCTATGTTGCATTCAAGAAAGTCTTGTTTACAGGACCCATGCTGGATGATAGTGGCTACACTTTGTGTAACAGGAACATAATTTGGGATTCATGTTTGGATTTTTAATTTGGTAATCTGTGTAATTTGCATACTGGAGGAGAGCAGCTTGTCAGGAACACTAAAAGATTGTGTGCAGTAAGATGAAGACGCTCCTTCAATGCCCACCGCTTATCAGATTCCCTGCTCGTTTGGCAACTGTTTTCCTTTCCTTTGCCCACCTGAATTAGGAAATCTGCTTGCAAAATGTTCACCTGTCTTACGTTTTGTGTGTGTTTGTCAGCGGTTGATACAGTTTTAGTTTTATATTGTTAGTTGCTAGTTGTTTAAGTGTGTGTGTGTGTGTGTGTTTTCAGAACAGACAAACTAGAGATACAGTGTGTGGCTTTGGTGCACAGAACTTCACTGTGAACACAGGATGAAAAATAGTACCACTGAACTTTGATTTACCTTGTGCTTATACTCCACACCATGTGAAAAGTAAATCTGAATCCAAATCCAAATGATCTGAGAACTTTCACCTACATCTGGCCATGAAGCCAAACGATTCAATTATAAAGACAGAAATGTTGCAGTGATTGGGCAAAATTCCAAGGTTTTTCAGAATTCATGGAGATTGATGGAATTTGCATGAAAAAAGTCATTCATGTTAGGGTTAATACCTTTGCCTGTGCCCCTGAGCAAGGCAACAGGAGCTGCTCACCGCTCCTACACAATAGGATGGGTTCATTGCCAAGGAGAAATGTCATTGCATGTATCTAGAATGCCAAATAAAACTTATTCTCTTCCTGTGGTTGAAACTTCAACATTATGAAATGCTGGAGGCGCTGCCAAAATAATCCCATGCTACTCTATTATTGACCTGCAATTTGTTCGCCTGATCTGACCTCGGGGAGTCTGCAGGACAAACACAAGCACCCATGTATACACACGCATAGATTTGTAGGCATGCAGACAAATGCAAACACAAAAATACTCAGACCAGGGACTCAAATGTGAAGGGAAAAGCACACACGCAAAGTCCCAAGTAAGCACATACCATTTCCCTGTCTCTGGCTTTCTCCACAGTCAACAAACTCCTATCTCTAAATAATTCACCTTCGGACACTTAATGCACGAAGTCCACAGCTTTAGTTACACAGCAAAGCTCCCACTTTGTGAGTTTGTGTGTGCATGTTTGAGCACCTCTGTGTGTGTTTTTTTTTCATGTATGTGGGTGTGCCACTTAATTTGGTCATTATATTCCTACAGTTAAATTTCTCCTTTGCATTTGACCCATTGTTTTATATAGGAGCAGCTGCAGCGTCTTGCTCAAGGACACTTCAACATACCTTCTGAAGGAGCTGGGGATTTAACCAGGGATCTTCGGATTACTATTCACCGCGACCCGATTTTGGATAAGCAGTTGACGATGGATGGATGGATGGATGGATCTTCTGATTAGTATAGGTCTCGCTCTACCTCCTGAGCCATGCCGCCTCCATGCCATGAGTGTTTCTACATTGTACAAACAATCTACATGGGTCATGTACATTGTTGTGGTGGTAATCGGTATCTAAATTGTCTGCCATGTTTATTCGTTTGCTTAAGTGTGGTTTGTCAGTTTATATATTGGATTTCATATTTTGATTCATATGGTATATTTAGATTTTCTAGATTTTGCATTGGTTATCAGGCATGTGTAACAGTTTGCATCATATAGCTGATTGGTTGCGAGCATATGCATCAGATCATTGGCATGTATGTTGGATAACTTATTCATGCTTTTTCTTTTTACCTTGAATTGAAGATCGGGCAGGAGTCTCTGTTTACCATGATGTTCACAGATGACATGGTGATCTGCAGTGAGAGTGGGGAGCAGGTTGGAGAAGGGCCGGAGAGGTGGCGGTACGCACTGGAGAGAAGAGGAATGAAAGCCAGTCAGAGCAAGATGGAATACATATACGTGAATGAGAGGGAAGACAGTGGAATGGTGAGGATGCAAGAAGTTTTGCTAGTTTATGATTACCGTCTACATGCCTCTAGGGAAAAAAATGACGTGAGTCTGTGGACTCTTGTTATTAAAATGTGTGGGGGGTGTAGCTCAGGAGGTAGGGTGGTCATATAGTAATCGGTAGATGGATGATTCAATCCCCGGTTCCTTCAGAAAGCATGTTGAAGTGTCCTTGTGCAAGACACCAAAACACTAACTGCTTGAGACAGCAGATGAAAATGAATTTAGAAAAGCAAATAGATGCATATGCTTATGAATCAATACATTAGCTAGCTAATGAATATAGAAAAACTGCTATATGGTCTGGCAAACCAATGTAGGATCCATAAGCCACTAAACCAGTGTTTGCAAACCAGCATAAAGTCCCCAACACTAATACATGGGACGGTTGGTTAAGCATATAGATTAACATTGAATCCATTTATATTTCCACAATTTGTATGACATGTTTCCTGAATGGCATCCCATGCTGGCCCAAGATCCTGTCTGTTTGTGGGGTTGTGGTAGCTTAGTGATGGAGCACACATCTCCAAGTTAGGCATCGTGGGTTTGATCCCACCATGAGGTGTTAGTAAAGGGCATCTGGCCTTAATCCCCCATGCTTGGCAAACATGAGGCATAACGTGCTTTGAGTGGCTGCTAGAATAGAAAACCACTTTATTAAAATGAGTCTATCTTATGGGGGGGGTTTAAAAAAAAGACCTTATAGTCATACCTAAGACATTGCCAACAGAAAGCAGATATGAATGTTGCTTATCTGCATGCAATCCTAAAAAAGCAAGAGGGACACAAAAGCAAGCAACGCTCTGTGGTGTACACACACACACACACGCGACCAGGCCAATATAGACACAGCAGCTGTCTATGAGTATGAGCACATTAGCTATCACAGACTCACTCACACAAGCATACCAAAGCTCATGAATGTGTCCAGGGTCTCATGGCACATCACACTTCGACAAAAGATACACACATCCAGACACACACTTACTCAACACAGACGAGACTAAGAGGTTCTCTCTAGCGTTAAGCCAAAAATGCTAATAACCATACAAGCTCTCTGCAATCATGATTAATGGCCGTTTTCATGGAGTCAACACGTACACGAACACAACGTGCATACATGCAAGGACAGAGTCACCTAGCCTGTGCTGTCCTGAAACTGGAACTCAACGCCGCCATGGTCTGGTACTGTGGCTGTGACCTTCACAATCCCTCCTATTGTGTGCTTGTAACGTTGATGATCCAGAAACTGAAAGCTTGTTCGGCTGTTGTGGAAACCATTCACAAGCACTTTGGGTGAAAAGTGAAAGCTAAAGGATTCAAATGTGAGAAAAATGTGGTTCTCTCGGCAGCTCGGCTAGGAAATGGAGAAGAGGCAAGGTATCCATCACCAACCTTTCCTTGGTTCATTTCCTATCTTCTTAAAGGAAGGGGCCATCGTGGACTCTTAACAGCCCAGAGCTTAACATGCATTTAGTAAGGTGAGCATCATAAGCAAACTAGGACATTTTGTTTGAGTGTCATCATAATAATCTATTGCCCCCCCCATTTTTTGCCAGGTTGGATAAAGGTTGGATAAAGTGCTTTAGGTTCACTAGTGTCCCCCTCTGGGTCGTCCAGGTGCCCACAGTTAAGTGAACAGAGAGTACTCTGCTTCATTCTCCTCCGACGGCCAAGCACTGTGCTTTCCCTGCGAGACGGTGATGTGTGAAATAGTGAGGGCTAGTGGTCATGTGACTTGGAGGACTCGCATGCAATGGCTTCCTTCTTCCTGTCAATGTTGTAGAGGGGCATCGGAATGGACGGATCCAGTAATAGGCAACTCGGGGAATTCAGGTGGGACAAAAAAGTGGACAATTTATTTTAATTTTTTTACAAAAAGAAGTTTATGTTTGATCCTGTAGTTTTTAAGCTTAATCATTATCACTTGTATCATAAGCAATCATATTTTATTATTCTATATGTCGATTCATTTTCGTGATTTCTAAAATGGTGGAAATTCAACAATCTCCTGTAATGACATTCTTCCTTATGGATTACATGACATCCACTCAGCTTCATATAAACAGTGTACACTGCCCTTCATGGTAGACTGATGGCCACAGTATGGACTATGGTTCAGTCTCTACGGAACCCAGGCCAACGTCTTTCTCATGGTGTTTGTGTGAGTATGAACCCTGTTAAAATCACATCAATTGCTGGTGGTGTCAGTGCAGAAGCTCTTCAAGTTAAATGTCTGCTTGCTTATCATGCTTGTCAACTTTCACTACTCTTTTCCCTGAAATGCTCTCTAAGCAAAGCCGTTCCCCGAGGGACATCTCGTTTTTCAAAGGAACTGTATTCTATTTAGCTGTGTTGAAAGGAACCAGATGTAGAGAGCGAGGGAGGATGATGGACTTGGGTGGGAGCTGAGGGTTGAGGGATCAATGTGTCAGTATCTGTCGAAGTCATATATATATTTGGCCACAGATACCGAGGGTGCATTCACAGTTCTTATTCTGTGTGACAGCTTCGACGGCCATCTCATTTCATATCCATTGTGCCCTGATATAAGTGGGAGGCAACAATGACCATGGGCAGCGAAAGGGAAAGAGATCTTTAAGCCAGCCACTACTATAGTTTTTACAAAAGATAAACCAGTTACATGGCTGGGATGGGACAGGGAGCTGTTATAGTGCTGCTGGAGTTTATAAAGAGCAAGAGCCACTTTTCGCTGGGACTTCAGTCATTATGAACTGCACTGGAAACTGTTATGAGTCTCATCATCTATATAGATGGGTCTGTGGTAGCTTAGTGGTTAGAGTGCTTGCTTTGGAAACTGATGAGCGAGAGGCAGCAAGCTCCGTCTAAGTCTGTGTCCACCCCCACAACGTGGGGACTTCTTGGGAAACCTAAAACAGACCAATGCTCAATAATCCAGGTAGTCAAAAACGTCAAAATAGATTCAGTCAGATCATTCGATGTTTTTTATTTTTAACCATGTTGGTATTGTTTTGCCTAAATCTGAGTGTGAGGACCCTAATTTGCATCTCTGTACCTTACCATGGACTAGCTCATGTTCGTGACTCGGAGCTGAAGATGAAATTCAGCTGAATGTTGAAACAGCTTTCTGGTTTTTATATCCACATTCAGATGACCTGATTCAGCCTATCTTGACGTAACAGTAGAGAATAATTATCTGGTAGGTAGATCGATAATTGGTTAATGAGCAAAAAAATTAGGCATTTACTTGAAATAAGTCACACATAACCAAGAGTTGCCTGCATGAAAGCCTGCCTAGCAGAACAGCATCAACATGAGAATATGTAACAAGAACCCTATGGTAAAATAAATAATTAAATAGTTAATACATAATTAAGTAAAATGAAGTGTGAAACCCTCCCTGACAGTTCTGTGAATATTAAGAATATAAATTTGGGAATATAAATATGACTGAATCTGATGGCTCAACCAGCCCCGCTCATCAGGATCCAGAAATCTAATTTGCAGAGTGTGTAAATTGCTTTTTTTCTCTTATTTTTGCTCTGTACCTCAGTTTTGAATGTTTGATCTGATATATGACTCCTTGTGAATTTCTAATGGGTTTTCTGTTTTAAAACTTCATATTTTACCATCTATTTTTTTCCATTTTGTATTGCTAAGCAGTTTAGAACCATGGTTGAGAGCCATTACAAAATTGTTCCTCAGTTAAAAGAGAAAATGTTCCAACTTTTTAGCTTTTGATCTGATACATTTTACAGAAAATTGTCTAAAAACTACTTGGTGAACATTTAACTAGGATATTTTCTTTTTTGCAAAATATCTCAAGCATCTACTTATGTTAGATGTGGCCAGACAGCCAATAATGGCTGTACATCCCAATGGCTCCATGAAATATAAAATTAATAGTTGAGTAATATACATGTATTTTACTGTTGTACTCACCTTCAACTCTACCCGGACAGGAATAATGGAGAGATACCGTACCAAGCAGCAAGGTCACAGTGTTCCAGCACCAAGGACAGCTCTCTGCTATTCAGCTCTGTGGTAGTTCCATTCAGCACCATGGTCAGCTCATAGTCTGCACACACTGACTGGCTTCAACTACACAGCACCAAGGCTACTGCTGATAGATGTGTATTTGTGGGGGTATAGTAGATAGAAGATTAAAAGATAGATACACTGGATGGAATTGCAATATAGAAAAATAATTATCCTGAATAATAATAACAGATTAATAGTATTCATAATGCATTTCACATAAATGAAGGGGACATGTTTGGAACAAGGGAATCAGTTCTTTTTCAATGGGAATCTGATATTTACTTGCCTTTTCACCATTGTTTGTTTGCTTATCTAATATCTAAGAACATAATGGTGCTCATTTTTTTCCAGAAGGGATCGTTCACAGGAGAGTGGTCTGAAATAAAAAGGGGGTTCTCAAAGGCCCCATTAGGCCTTGCTGTGATAAATAGGTTAGTGATGCAAGCCGACAACTAGTGGGGACAATAAAGGAAATCCTGCTTTCCATCAGCATCTAAGGCGTATAAGGAAAATATGGCTGTCAGACTGGCCCGCCTGATAGATTCAGAACATGCTGTGTGTTTATCAGGAATTTGCTGCTGCCTGGCAGTCAGACAGGCGTCATGTGGAAAGCCAATGTGCGGGTGCATGTGTGCTTGCCATGCCTATATTGGCGTGTAGGTATTTTGTATACGTGTGACTATAGAGGGGTTTAAGTAGCAGTACTTGGACATATTTTTACCTGTTTCTATGCACCTGTGACTGTGTGTATGTGCACGTGTGTGGTTGTGGTTGTGCTATGGGGTTATATGGATGTAGGTTGATGTGTGTGTGCATGTGTGCTAGCAGGAACATGGAAGGAAACATGCTTGACAGACTTACACGGCACCGCTTAACACAAGGCGTTTGCTGATATACTGCTCTCTCTCTCTCTCTCTCTCTCTCTCTCTCTCTCTCTCTCTCTCTCTCTCTCTCTCTCTCTCTCTCTCTCTCTCTCTCTCTCTCTCTCTCCACACACGTCCCCTATGCTCTCTATTTCCAACTCGCAAACACATTCTGTCTCCATTCAGCGCTCCTCTTCTTCTGACAAATGTGCACATAAACGGACACACCAACTAGAGTGATTACCCCCCCTACCCACCATCCTCTCTCCTCCTCTGTTCATCACTCTCTCTCTCCTTTTCTCACCCCCAACTGTCTCGGTGTGGTCCGAGCCGTGGGCTGTTAGCATTGGCCTGGCTGGGCCCACATACAGCTGTAGCAGACAAAGTACACGGTTATCAAAGAGTCACTGGAGAATCACAAGAGCCCCGACATCAAACCAACAGGCACTGCAGACTGGATTGGTGCCTTTCTTCCCTCCACCTCTCTGTCTATCCATCCATCTTCACTTCCATCCCCTCGCAGATATAAGTATGTAATGGCTGGCTGCCCAGCAGCTACTTGGTGGAGGCTAATATGTTAGTGGTCTTGAGCTATCGTGCTTTGTGTGTGTGTGTGTGTGCACGTGTGAGTGTGTATGTGCATACTCCACATGAATTTCAGGGCGCCCAGCACACACACGCACCTGTGTTTACAGTGTGTGAAAGCCTGGCAAATTTGACTGAGCAAAGTGCTCCCAGATCATGGAAATCTCATCATGTGACAAATGAGGGGACCCATAAAAACACTGGCTTCTCAGCTACTCATATGAAGTAACAGAAACAAAGGTAAAAGAGGTGGAAAAGGAGGTTGGGGGGGCTAAAGAAAGGCCTAATACAACACGAAACATCCCCTTACTGTGGTGATTGATTACTGAAGTTCTAACACACACACACATGTAATAAAGCAGGAGTTATGCTGGGAGTGGCGGATCTGGTTTGGTGTGTGATGCTGCTGTTAACTGCCATTGGAATACTGGATTGTGTCGGTGCAAAGGTCTGCAAGACCGTCTGCCTGAGTTCAACCCCTTTTCTGTCCCAGGCCAAACAGGAAAACAGCTTTCATGTGGGCTCACTCCAGGTTTTCAGGGTGAAGTTGTTCTCCTTTATGACCATTTTGGACTTGTATTTAAGGAAAGAATTGAGAGAGAGAGAGAGAGCATTAATGATACCCACTTCTAACCCCTCCCATTGTTTTTCTCCGTTTACATGAAGACAGCAGATTGTGCATATCCATCATGTAGGTCGGATTTAATGTAACAAAGATTTAAAATTAGAGACTTTATATTAGAAATAGGTAAAGTTCCAGATCTTATAACTCCTGCAAGATCCCCCATGTTGAGACCCTCCTGCCCCCTAAAACCGATGAAAGTCATCCATTTACATAAACCTGGAGTATTTTTTATCAATTATTAATATTGTGTTTTTCTATTAGTTTTGCATATGATTACAGATGTTTGCCTGCTAAGAAGGGGGTCTGTGAATTATCATTATTCACTAACATGTGCGTATGTATTTTTCTGAGCCGTGACACTTGTGTGGTGTCGCTCCGGAGTACTGCAAGCCATGGCAAACACACACATACAGAGTCCAATACATCCCCTTACACACATGCCCAAACTTACACACACGACTGCTCCAAGACTGTGCTCAATACAGGAGGGTGGGAAATAACAGCCCCTAAGACCAGGAGTTTTGTTTGGACCTTGAGGTCTTGGTCTTCAAATGCTCCTTTTCCTAGTCTGGCATGAGGGCCACTGGTACGTCTTAAGATATGTCTGACCCACTCCCCCACACATCCAAACACGAATACACTTGCTGGTAGTCCATCAAGTCCAATGATGACATCCCTCCATATCAATGGTGTAACACCGTGGTCAGAGGTGGACACCTATGCAATGAGGTTTTTAAGAGTGTCACAAGGGGGGGGCGGTTCTCAGTAGCACTGTCTTTAGCATGACAGGTTAGTCCTGGTGGCATGTGCTTATGTCCAGAATGACCAGTCCCCTGCATGACTGAATGAGTCTGCTGGAAACTCCAGATTATGGGAGAACCAGCTAACATGTTGCTATTCTCTCAGGGTGCCCTCCCCAAACTTCTGTCTCAATAGACTTGCCACGAGATAGTGGTTTCCCATGAATATCCTCTGTGGACCATTGCAGCTCCGAGATCCCCTCCCAAGTTAGGCCGAGGCTGCAAGATACCCAGTCACCATGTGTGACCACGGGCAGACCTGGAGGAGGTCTGGGTGAGGGAGAAGCAGCTTCCTTGCTCACCACAAGGGCAAGCCAGTGGCTTCAAGCTGTAAGCAAGAGGTTAGAAGGAGGCAAGCAAACATGTCTCTTCCCTCTGACTGCTGCACCAGAAGCATCACATCACCCTGTGTGTGCACACAAACATACAGAGGCAGTCTAACACTCTCACATACTTACATACACACTTAAACAAACACACACCAAG
>OMLC01067061.1:0-13969 GCA_900302585.1 Regalecus glesne | reverse complement strand
TATACACATTGAGTATTTCCTAACTGCTAAGAATTCTGGGAGAAGTCTTCTGGAGATGTCTGTAGACAGATTTTCTCTGATTTAAATGACGAAAGGGAGCCAGTGAAAATACAAATAATCCCTTTAAAATTTTAAAGCCCATATAACTTGATTGTTCTTCCAATTGTGTTCGGTAAGTGTGGGAAAGCAGCCTGTTTGTTTTGTATGCACAACAATAGATGTTTAGACATGCGGGCTATTGAAGTTAAAGAAAATATTCTCTTTCAAAGTGATGCCTTCAGTTTGGTCCATAGATAAACATCATATGCACCTCTCCTCACCTCCTCTGTCCCCATCTCAGTCTGCCCTGCGCCCCCTCCCTCCCTCTCTCTCTCTGTCTCATAAGGCTGACCTGATATCCTCCAAGCCTAATCTCAGACTCTACCCCTTACATCAAAAGCCTGTCAGCTTGAGCACATGAAAGCCTGTTTGCTCAGAGCCCCTCATCGTCCGACAGGAACACTCAGCGCAGCTTTCGTTTTCTTCCTTGAAACAGTCGAGAGAAGAAAGGATGCAGCCCCTCCCAATAAATCCCCAGGTCAGCACATATACACTCGAAATGTTTTAATCTCATGGAAATGCATTCAAATGTATTCCCCTCTCCGCTATAGGCAGCATATATTACAACGTATAATGACCGGACTCGTGCATCACAAACAATATTGCATCATTGATGGGGGGGTTGGATAAAAAGCACACAATGAGACTTTGATGGCCACTTCCTTCAAGTTTATGTCAACTTTCAAAGGCAGTTATGGAGTCATCATGTGACAGCACTGTAATTTGAATAACTGAAGCCAGTGACTTGGCTTATTTGAGGATGCTCAATGCCCGTGAGAAATATTAAGGACATTTAGTAGCATTTGAAAACCGTTATTGTTTTTCTATGGTAAACAGCTGCTGGAATTTCATGGAGTTCACTTGTATGTGCAAATGACTTCATTACATTGTGTCTGTATGAAGACTGTTAATATTATGAAAGACTAGCATTTTCACTTGGTATATAATCGACTGAGGGTCAGCAAGTATTTTTTTAAATTTGCAAGACAGCACATGAACAGCGAGAAGGAACGAATCCTTCCCCTTTCTTTCTATCTCTCTTTCTGGTGTTTCCTGAGGACTGTGTTTCAGCTTGTTTTATAGCACACTTGATTTTGGAGTTTTGATGGTACAACAGAAGGACCAGTAATAAATCATGTGCAGCATCCAGAAGCATCATAGTAGCTCAGGGATTATTCAGCACTGAAAACATATTCCATTTGCATTGAAACAGGCTGACATAGTTATATTAGTCAACCGTGGTGGCTCAGTAGCAGAGCGCATGCCTGGGAGTCAGGCAGTGCAGGTTCATATCCTGCTGTGGGAGTCTGTAAATGTGAGCCAGTCAATGTAAAGTGTTTTGAGTAGTTACTAGACTAGAACTACTACTTAAGTGTCCTTGAGCAAGATACTGAACCCCCTAGCTGTGGCCTGGGCACTGCAGCTGCCCACTGCTCCTATACAATATGATGGGTTAAATGCAGAAGATGGATTTCATTGTTAGAATACAATGACCAAAGTGGCTTTCTTTTCCTTTTCCTTTGGCTACTTAGCGCACACTATCCAGCAAACTCATGGTTAAATCATGTCTTGCGCTTTCAGCAATAGTGAATCCCGGTGACAGCACAGCCTTGGCACAATTAAGACAATCCCACCATCAAATGTTGCCCCCCCACACTATTTACTGAGTGCTTGATAAGTAACTGGGACACTGTAGAAAACGAATGCCTCCTATTTGTATCTGTCAACTTGGTAAGATTGAAAAATAACGTGTTGTGAAATTATTGAGGCAATTTAGGAAACAATTCAAGCTGCAGTGGAACACAACAGCCTCCTTTATGTTGTGGGACTGTCGAGTAACAACAACATACTATTTTCCATCTGCTGTGCCCTGTTTCTTTAACCCGCTGAAAGAAATCATCAGATAGAACCTCTCTCTGAATGGCTACTCTCACAATGGATTATCCATCATGCTTTTGACCGAGGGGGGAAAAATGGATGTGCTGCCATCATGATGGTGAATCAACCAGTGGAATACACTTGTCCATTTTGGATGGAGCCTCTCACACTGTCTATGTTTGCAATGAATTATCAGCATCGTTTTGGCACAAAAACAACATACACGCATTATTGTGATGATGAGATGAAAATTGAAGTGCACCCGAAGATTCAAAGGGATGTTATGAGGCATCTGCCTCACCGAATACAAAACCACCCCCTGAGCCTAACTGTGGATTGATTAATATCTGTCGGAAACATTATCATGTGGAACATGGAGGACATCTAGCCCATGGATTACACTAGTATCAGTCTGGATGGATCAGAAGGTGTTGGAGTATCAGGAATAAAAATGAGAAGTCACACAGCATTGGACAGGACTCCTCAATTAAGATCTTATTTAGGGGTTTGAAAATTGGCACTCGTGGAGGAGTATATCTCTTCCTCTCTCTCTCCAGCTTTAGGTCTCTGTTTCTTTCTCAGCCTGGCAGATTAGTGTTGGTTACTTTGGAGTGAACTCAAGCCTATCGTTCAGATCTTCTTTCCATCAATACTTCTGTTGGTGCAGTATTGACTTCAGCTCATGGGCAGCAGACAGCTCCACTGTCTGTGCTCTGTGGGGGTGGGGGATGAGGGGGTGCAGGCTGTAGGTGAGTGTGAGAGTTACAGAATGGTTGGTTGATGAAGGGGTTTTTGTCCAGTAATGAATCTCCATCACTTATGTACATGAAGAATAGAGCTCTCAAACCTTCACGTTAGTGTGGGGGCACAATCTTGAAGTTCATCTGGCTGTCTAGATATACGTATTTGTTGATAAATGTACCTTCAGAGCTTGATGTGTATGTGGAGAATCATCTTTTTTGCACCTCGTGGCCTGAGATTTAATGAAACAAGTCATTTTTTGCTTCATGGTTTGCAGACATTATTAATGCAAACAAACCTTTTGTGGCCTCAGGATCACTCGTCCCCCAAATTTATAGGATTGCTCTTTTGCTACATATCCAAGTTTGATGACAGAGATCTGCTTTATGAAAAAGAAACTATTCAATATGGTTGGTCGCTAAAGAGACAAAGGTACAAAGACGAAGGTGTCTCATGCGGTGGTGCCTTTTTTTCTATATAATGATAGGGTTTGGAGTTATTAACAGCATGTGGGGTGCCCATGTGGCTCACTTGGTAGAACACATGCAATATAAGACTGAGTCCTTATCGCAGTGGCCCAGGTTCGAATCTGACCCAGGCCCTTTATGCATGTCGTTTTGTCTCTCTCTCCTGCCTTTTCTATCGCTATCTCGACTTTCCTATCAGCTAAAGGCGGCCACAATGGCTCAGTAGTTGAGTGCGTGCCTCCGAGTCAGGCATCGTGAGTTTGATCCTACCCCAAGGTGTCAGGAAAGGGCATCCAGCCTTAATCCCCTATGCTTGGTGAATTTGAAGCCTATTTTGTAAAGTGCCATGACTGGTCAATAGACTGAAAAAGTGCCGTACAAAAGTGAGTCTATCATTTAGAGATGGAAAATGCCAAAATAATATGAACAGCATGTGTGTTTTTGCGGGAAGTATTTTCTTGTGCATTTATCAAACTTGATATACATAAAGTTACATAACAAACAGAATTTCCATATATTGCATTTTCTTTGTCTTTTCATGGTGTGCATGAAAGGATTTGCAAATTGAGAGGCTGAGCTGAGCATTTCCCTAAACTTTCCCTGTGGGCATTGGTGATTTAAGACCACTTCTCCACTGGCGCCACTCCCCCAGTATCAAAGATGCTCTTTGGTTATTGAGATCTGAAGATACCAGCCCCAACAGGAAATCATAAATCCCCCTGACGGCTGAAAACAGTCTTATGTCAATATCTTCATTACAAAGTTCCACAATAGCCAAAAAGAGGAGCTATGGTTCAATGGCCACTCTATGAAAAAAGCTGAAATGAGACATGTCAGTTTTTAGATGATAAACTTGTTTAATTCCACTGTACTTGACACTGTGCCGAGAATATACATGAGCGGATGTGTATTATTAAAACAGCCCGTTAAGGCAGCCCTGAGGCAATAAGCAGAGGGCTCCTCCATGTTAATCTCACAGGCGTTCCCAGCTGCTGACTAGGCGTGTATCCCAAGTTAAAGGCTATGTTTCAGGTCTTCTTTCACAATCACATGCAGCGTTTGCATATTTTGGGAAAGAGGGAATCCTGTTCCTTTCTCTTCTTTCTGGGGTTGAAGTTTCTATTTCTAGGCTCTCTCCACCCTTTGTCAATGTTAACAAATGTTCTTAAATGCATTGTCTCCTCTCCATTATCTTCTGATATTGGTTTTGATACATGTGCTGGAAGAGACTGCTGTAGCTCAAGTAGAGCAGGAAATAACAAGCCAGAGGCTGCGGGTTTGAACCCACTCTGGGGTGTGAAGAAAGGTATATGACCTTAATCCCTCACTCCTGCCCTGTGTTGAAATGGTGACCTGTCTCGGGTGTTTCCCAGTCTTTTTGCCCAATAAACGTTGGGAGAGGCTCTAGCATGAATCTGACCTAATTTCAGATGAGCAGTTGACGTTGGATGGATGGATGGATGGGTAGATGGATATGTATGTGCTTCAGTAACTCAGATGGAAGCCCACATACATCTAAGCCTAATGACTAAAGTGCTATATTTTTCTTCACTGATGGGACTTACAGAAAACTGGCAATACCAATACAATGATAACCATGGGAACATTTTGCAGCAATTGATCCAATTTCTTTTAAAAAGTGTTCAATCAACGTTTGTTCATCTTAAACGGGATATCATAGCACCTTGTGACACAATTCCATAAATTTACCTTCTCCAAGGTCATGAACTAGATTCAGATTGTGTGTTTCTCTCGTGCACTGCAACAAATGAGGTCCTATTTCAAAAATAGCATTGCCAAATAGATAAACTCCACCAAACTCCCATTTATCAGAGTCGTGAAACATCCACAGCAGTGTTAAAGCAGAAAAGGGAAATTTGAATCCCCCTCACGTCGTCCCTCTCTCTCAGGGTAAAATTTTGAGAGTCCTAAAGCTCGCTGCTCTGTATGCAAAGGAAATTTCATCAGCATATTTCAAGAATTCATTAGGGTCCTTGGGCTACATTGGCTATCAAAGCCACCTTCTGTAATTTAATAGGACCCTATTAGAAGAATGTTTATCTGTTCTGAACTTCCGCTTTCCCGAGCGATTGATATCAGAAACTAGCACTTTCTTAATTCCAGGAGGACCCATGTTTTTATTTTTTGCCCTGCTTACTGAGAAGTTTCTCAGGAATTATCAAACTGCTGCTTCTACGGATGATCATTTTGGATTTTCATTTTCCACAGGAAGAGCATCATTACAACTCGGTATGGCAGATGATGATCAATGAGTCTGATACACTGCCATCAGAACTCTGCTCTCAAATCTATCAGTAATCAAGGAAAAGAGATGGGTGTGCCAAACGCATTTGCAGACAAACAAGTTGTCTCTTCAACATTCATTTTTATTGCTTTTGTCACCTCTCATTGACTATCGTTACAGCCAATGAACAGCTAACTATTGACAAATCTTCTCTTGCTGAAGCAGATACACAGCACAGGACTTAGCTTGGTCTCAGAGTGTGGGTCCAAGGAGTTGAAGGAAATGTACGCCAATAACACAAAGCCAATTAAAATCACTCTTCATTTAAGCAATGATCCCTATTGATTTGCCCTTTAATTCTCTTCCGTCCAGCCAGTAAGTAGACTGCCCTGAAGTGTAGGAGATACACACTGACTGGCTCAAAGCAGCAATAAGCTACTTCTGTATCCCTGAAAACCCCCAACAGCTTTTCAGAAAATGAAGGTTGTCTGGTTTATAAAGTTTTTGTTGTTGGTTTGTATAGAAAAATAAGCTATAAGCTTGCATTGACTCGAGGCTTTTCGTCATGTTGCGGTGATCTTACAGCCCAAAGTGCACGTCAAGCTGCACAATCAATCTACTACTACCAATATTTATTTTGGTTGCTCCCATAAGGGGCCACCAGTGCAGATCCTCCATGTCATTCTCTTCCTGTCCTCTACATCTTCCTCTGTCACGCCAGCCACTTGGATGTCCTCCCTCACCACATCATAAACCTCCTCTTTGGTCTTCCTCTTCTCCTCTTACCTGGCAGCTCCATATTCAGCATCCTTTCCCCAATACACCAGCATCTCTCCTCCACGTATGTCCAAACCATCTCAGTCTCACTTCACTTGCTTTGTCTCCAAACCTGAGCTGTTCCTCCAATATACTTGTTCCTAATCCTGTCCTTCTTCATCACTCCCAATGCAAATCTTAGCAGCTTCAGCTCTACCACCTTCAGCTCCACCTCCTGTCTTTTTGTCAGTGCTATTTTCTCCAAACCATCAATTAATACAAGCACAAAATTCAGATCAAATCTGAATATTTATAAGGGATGTACATTTTTCATATGATATCTTTTTATTAATATGATCAAGGTGCCCCAGGCTCAGGGCACATTTTTTGGTAAGCATCAACCTTGCTGAGGTGTCAAGAACAATACTCAATCAATGCCGGTTCCAGACTTGCTGTTCTGCAGCTATACCCAGTGAAAATCTATATGCCTGTCTGTCTGTCTATCCATCCATCTATCTGTTTGTCTGTCTATCCATCTGCCTGTCTATCTATCTGTCTGTCTGTGTCTGCCTGGCTCAAGTAAAGACAATGAGAGAAAGAGAGAAGAGAGGAAGTGTGTGTGTGTGTAAGAGAGAACAAATGCATTAAGAAGTAGTGGATAATAGTAAGAATAGCACATACCCTTGAGGGTTAAGGCCAAATCATCTCATGTTGAACGGGAAAGCAAACAGCTTCATAGATTAACTCAAGAAAATGTCATGTGTTCGTCATTGTTAAGAGTCTGCTTTTTTGTTTTCCTTTCTCTTACTTTAACGTCGTAGTGAAAAGTTTAGAGTTTATTTAGTTAATTATGAGGTATTTTTTGGTTTAAGCTCAGTCCGTTGTGTCATGTTCTTTAGCTTTATTGAGGTTGAATTGGTGCCGAAGTATTTCATGACCAACAATGCCTGCCATGTTGTTTATTACTCATTTGGATCCCCATTAACTGTTAAAGGGCAACAGCTACTCTTCCTGGGGTCCATGTGAAGAACATAAATGTATACATATGCTTTCACATGTACATATACATAAACACTACTACATCCCTACTCCCCACACCCCACACAGCCTTATTTAAAACAGTATAAACATTACAGGATCCAACTACAATTATTGTATTGTTCTACATTTGACAAATACAATAACGTGGACTTGATTCATCTGCTCTGTGCACAATTCTGGTCTCACCATCTTGAACCCTGTTTGGTTGACTAGTCCCTCTCATTGTCGGTTCAGATCAGCCACATCACAACTGTATTAAGAGTTCAAAACATGCGACAAATGATGTGAAGCTTCTTTTTTCCAATCTCCCAGTTATTTTTGCACTGTGGTCCACCCCTGTACCAAAAGGCAGAGGGGGTTGAGAAGTAGGATGGAGGTTTGGGGTGGTAACTCGACATGAATTGTAAATGAGTGAATGAAAGTGTGGATGCAGGCCTCCTCCATCTATGCAGCACTGCAGCCTATTTTCCTCCCTCTTTTTTTGTGCTTACTTTGATCTAATACTGTCTTGTAAGCACACCTAAATGTTAATAATTCCAGTGCTTGCAGATGCCTTTCTAACAGCCTCCCTGTTTTCTTGCAGAGTCAAAGGCCTTGAACTGTCAGTGTCCTCCCCCTCTAGCAAAAATATCTCTGGTATCAACTTTCTGGATCAGCAGCTTTGATAATGATCTGACCTCACTTGTTTAGTTGACTGTGAAGTCTACTACAAAGGAGTAGCCAGGCCTTTATTTTCTTATAAGTTAGGATTCTCATTCTGAATACTCTATGGGAACTTCGTATAGAGTTGGATGTAGTACTTTCTACAGCTCATGCTTTTCAGGTAAATGTCTGAGTTCCAAGCTTCAATGCAGGTTATTTTTTAACTCGTTTAAAAAAAGCAACTGATTACCACAGCAAGCTAAAGGATAAGTAATTGTTTTGAAACATTTAATCTTAATTTTGTATTTTTTACTGTCTTGCAAATTACTCACTGGCTTCATGGTGGAAGTCTGGGCCACAGGACTACAACTGGGCTAAGCTTTACAATATGAATTCACAGTGCACTACACTGCTGTCAAAAAAATCTCAGCAGAAGGCTCTCTGAAAGTTGCCAAACTTTGCTAAATTGGGTGATGATGCCACACAATATGTAACCACATCTAATTTGCATATAACATGTAGCTGAATGGCATCACATTCTCTATGCTCTTGAGTCCTTAAGAATAGCTTTACCCGTCCCTGACACTCTGGGACAGACTCCCACGCTTTCCTGTATTACTGAGTGTAAAACTTCAAGTTAGACATGTCTGAGACTACTCAACTTCACTGTGTGCTGTACTAGTAGGGGTGTAATTGTACATCTATTTGTCCCAAACTGTCACAGTAGAGACATTATGGTTTTGTGCCTGTAATATGAAGAATATGTGGTAGCCTATGTGCAAAGATTGGTAGGCTGACCATAGGTGTCCGACTGCCCTCCAATGACACCTGCCAAGCTGTGTGGTATCTGTTAGATCTGTGAAATATCTTCTTCTGTGTGATTAGAGTGGCTGATTCTTCATAGGTCAATCCTAACTTTTATAAATGTGGGTATGGGTAGAACACTGAAAGGCAGACATAAAGTAATTCACAAATCGATGAAAGGTGATTTTTGCTGCCGTTAGACGACAATAGAGGTTGCCAAATTAGCAAGAAGTCACTAAATGTGTTGCTAGTCAATGGATAAGATTTTTTTTTGTAGCTGGGAGGTTCAAAAAGTCACTAAATCTAGCAACTAGTCAACTTTTGACTTATAATGGGAATACAACACTTAAATCTGTCTTTTCAGCTAAATTAAAAAAAGAGAAATCCTATTTGCACCTCAGCGAGAATGTGTACATGATTAGCCAATCAGAGAGAGACGTTCCGGGACCTTAACACCAATCAAAGATAAGCGTTGTCAAAATAAGTTTGAAACAAATCTCCCAGCAGGCATGTAGGAGGTAGGGGGAGCTGGGGGTGTTACTATCCTCTTACTGGCCCGAGACTGTAACTGCAAGGGAACTTTTTTTAACATTATTGCTAGTACTTTTGGTTGCATCTGGTAGGCATCACCACAGCTGATCCTCCATCTCTTCCTGTCCTCTCCATCTTCCTCTCACGCCAGCCACCTACATGTCCTTCCTCATCACATCCATAAACCTCCTCTTTGGTCTTCCTCTTTTCCTCTTGCCTGGCAGATCCATTTTCAGCATCCTTCTCTCCTATATGCCAGGCATCTCTCTGCCACACATGTCCAAACCATCTCAATCTTGCCTCTTTTGCTTTGTCTCCAAAAAAACCAACCTGAGGTGTCCCATGAATATGAGAGATCCATTTTGCATGTCATGATTAGTCCTCACATTGTGGGGATGGACACAGACCTAGATGAAACTTGAGGGATTAGGGCTGGATGCCCCTCCTGATATCCTGTGGTGGGTTTGAACCTGCTGACTGGCTCAGCAGTTCCCAAAATGTGTGCCCTACCACTGAGCTACTTCTGCCCTCTAATATACTCAAACCCAATATACTCGTATCTTATCCAGTCCTTTTACAAGGAACTTTATTTTATTTTTTCATAGCTACAATATGGAAAATCTGATTTATTATCTTTTTATTGGATTTGGCAAAGGTTTTATCGTGGATGCACTTCCCAATGCAACCCTCCCAATTTATCTGGGCTTAGGACCAGAACTAAGAATATGTGTGCATCCTCAGTGGTTGGGTAATAAAAATAAAAGTTAAATGAACAAATCGATAAACAACTTTTTATGTTTTTCAGCGTAGCATTTCATCGTTAGCAGTCTACAAAACATGTCAAACCCACCCTTTGTTAAGTTTTATATTTAAATTTATTTTTAGAGCATTCAATATATATCCTGTCCGATGCACTAATGCAGAGTACGTAACAAGACACAAAGTGCCATGGATGTTAGTGAACCCTGAGTGCAAGTGTTCTACCACCTGCTTCAGGCAGGCAAAAGTGTGTTTATTATGGTTTTTAATGCCATGCATTGTCATTAAGGTCTCAGTTACAATATTCATATCACACAGGTTTGTTGTACATTTAAGATGCTTTGTGTGTTCGTGGTTAAACCTGGTGTAATGTTGCTGGATGATTAGCTACGTAGCTCGTTCCCCGTCTATCAATTTCCTGTCTCATCAGTCACAGGGCCTATGAATTGACTCCATCATTTAGTAAGCCAAGTTAAGCTAAGTTATTTCTTATCTGTAGTGTGGACCTGTGTTTTGGAGTGCCTCCTTCAGTGAATTCAGAGTTATTAATGTTTTCAGTTGATCTGTGTGTGTGTGTGGGGGTATGTGTGTTAGAAAGTTCAAGTCCCTTTTTCTTGTTCTAACCCTGCTCAATCAACAATAAACTGTCTTTTGGATAAGGAATAATTTGGGATTCTGTTAATGAGCTCTCCATGGTAGAATATGGTACCTTGCTACTTTAAATTACAGTATGTTGGTGTTCGAGTTTGCTTTATGTTGTGGAGTAAAATGTTCTGAAACTGGTGCAAAAAAATAATTGGGCCATTCAAATTAATAAAAAAATCCTGAATGTTGTGCAGCATCAATATAACATTATTATATGGACTTTCTCTCAGCACCCTAGCTCTGACTGAGTTCCAGTATCCCTGCTGGCTGGATAGTTTATTAATGATTCTACAGCCTACGGTGAATGAGATGGTTATTCCTTACTTTGAGCAGGAAGTTGAACCAGGAAGTATCTTTGCAAAGCCGTTGGTCATCATTGATGATATTGGAGATTTCAACTGATAACCTTTAACTTTCATTTTCGTGAATGTATGATGGTCACAGTCTATACTCCCTTTAAATGCCATGTAGAGCTGATGCAACATTGGTCCCATATATTCTAGATCTGGTCCCATATCCACAATGATACTGGTGGTTAAAGTATCATAACTGTTATGTACACTGGCAAAACCATGAAAATAAAACCCAAGTTGTTAAAAATATATAACAGAATTATCCTTTAGAAAGAATGGTTATGAAGTTTATCATAGCCTCAGGTCTTTTTGGACCCCTATTCCCTAACATTGAATACCCTTTTATGTGATGGTATCTCCTACAGTAGTTTCATGTTGGAGAGCAGCCATTCTCTCCCACTAATGGCAAGTGATGAAAATGAAATGTGGACAGTCATAGCCACATGGCTTAACACGAGATGGGGCCTCCCTTTCATTATCATGTCCTTTGAGAGATCATCCATAGAAGCATGCTGGAATAACACTTCAAACAATCAGTGACAAGAGGGCGAACACTGTGGGGAAAAGAAAAACAAGCAAAAACACATCAACAGGCAAATAAAGCTTTTCTTAAATCCAATTATACAGCTAACGAAATTACATCTATGGGCCATAAGCACTCCTGGATATAAGATAATGAACAGAATGATGAAACAATAAATCCACGGGGTACGCTGCTGTCCTGTCATCACAAATTAGTCCTTTGTGCTCTCATAATAATAAACTACAGGACACATCTGGTTACCTACCGTTCAACCTCTTTTAAAAAAAAAGTCTTATAAAAATTGCCTTTATTGGATAGCGGACAGTGAGGTGGAGGACAGGAAACATAAGGGGAGAGATGAATAAGACATGTAAGAAAGGTTCCTGGCTGGACTCAGACCCGGGAGGTTCTGGTTATGTTGCATGCTCCTTAGCCCATTGGGCACCAGGGCACAAGCTTTCCTTTTATCTGAAGGATGAATTTACCCATAATGCCTGCTACAGTGTGTCTTACTGTCCTTATTACGAGCAGGATAAATTAACCAGTAAACAGAGCCTCAATAGGGGCGGCATAGCTCAGTGGGTAGAGGGGTCGTCTGGCAATCGGAAGGTTGCAGGTTCGGTCCTCAGTCCTCCACAAAGTAGGTCGAGATATCCTTAAGCAAGACACTGAACCCCTAACTGCTCCCTGAGCACCAAATGGTGTCAGCTCACTGCTCCTATACAATAGGATGGGTTAAATGCAGAGAATTCCAAATTTCCCATTGTGGGACTGATAAGGGAATCCAAATTTGTTTTTTTTTAAATAAAAATTGATAAAGCATGTGTCGATACTGCAAGAAGGAAGGTGTAACTTCCAGTAGTGCAATACTAAATTAACCTCTTTCATGTGGATACTGTAATTATGATAGTATGTAAAAGAACTGGAATTACGTTCATTGTTTCTCTCTCTCATCTCTCTGATTTGGCTGCACTTTCCTTTTCATTGTATTGTAAGAGTCGGGGAACAAGGAGAGTCTTAAGGATAAAGTTTGAATGTAACAATACCATGAACACAAATAACTTTATTGTGTTATAAGTGTTGGAGAGTAGAGCAGCAAACTGCACCGTAAACTGGTGCCCAAATGCGTTACGGAGCATACCACATAGCCACAGCATCCCTACAGTATCCTTTCTCATGCTGCTCACTGAAAAGAAGCAGCAGTTCTATTCAAGAGAGTGCTTTTGTAAATGCTTTTAATGGAGGACTTGTGTTACACATTAGCAATGAGCTTTTAATCCCATGGACTCAAAAATGTCATCCTAGATCCACAGACAACAGTTCTTTCAACAGTTTGTACTTCGGAACCTGAGTGAGCAATTATTTATTTATTTATTTACTTATTATCATCCATCATCAACCGTGTATCCAAAGTCAGGTCACGGAGTTATGTTGGAGCCTATCCCATCGCTCACCGGGTAAAAGGCAGGGGGACACCCTGGACAGGTCAACATTCCATTGCAGAGGTAGAGCGTTCAAGGTGTCTGGCTCAAGGACACCTCGACACGCCTTCTGCAAAGACAGGGGATCAAACCACCAGTCTTCCGATTACTAGACAACCGCCCCACCCTCTGAGTTATGCTGCCCTCTATTTTCTAGAGCATTCATAAACATTTCTATATTCAAACACAGCTGAAGATATGATTTCACATGCTTTGCATAGGTTGGGGTCGTGACCCTGATGCTGACAGATGTCACCATAGGGGACAATGGGGTGTTATTGAGGACCTCACCGTAAAAACACTTATCTGCCATACCCCCAGAGAGTATCAAGGAGGTGCTTGCCAAAGGTTTTCCTTCCACCTTGGTGCTGTGGCAGCCCAAGTCTTCCATGCTGCCGCATTGTTTCCAGGCTATGATTAATTACTGTCCCAATGAAACATGATGGCTCTGAAAATGTCACAGGGATGACACAGGCTTGACAGTGGAAGCCGGCAGGGAGGGGCGAATTGTGCTCAGACATCTGGAAAGATACAGAGCACCAGTTGCCTGCCGCCTTTTTAAGGAGTTAAGGACTTATTGCTGACATTAGTTACAGCTTGTATTATGATACCACTTCATCTTCTCTCACAATGCCTGTCTTCTGCAAGCGAAATGCCAAATTAGGCTAAATTGTCTTTCTGTTCACTTACAGAGATGTGTTCTCCCCAGTTCTGCTTTGAAAGAAGGAGTGCCGAGTATCTTTGGGCATCTCATTTGTCATTACTGTAGATATGAGAGGTCTGTTTTACATCTCACCGGTAGTCCCTATGCTGTGGGGGTTGACACAGACTTAGATGGAGCTTATGGATTAAGGCTGGATACTCTCCCTGACGCCCTACGATGAGTTTGAACTCACTGCCTCTGGCTTGTCAGTTCTTGAAGCACACTTTCTACCACTGAGCTCTCTTGGCCCCTCATCATTACTATGAATATAAACCTTTATTAAAGCAATAATATTACTTAG
>OMLC01067059.1:0-12600 GCA_900302585.1 Regalecus glesne | reverse complement strand
CATCAGAAATTATAAATTTGTCTTAGTGGGCTTCATAGTAACACGACATCCAGTTGTTGGACCATATCCAGATACAGAACATAAATCATGAGGTAAATAAAATAAGATGAGAGAAGAGAAGATATTCCTTTATTAGTCCCACTGGGGGAAATTGTGGTGTAACAGCAGCCAGTGTAGAGCACAGTAGAGATACATCACATCTAGAAATAACATGTAGTTAGAGATATTCAACAGGGGAGGAATCTGTACATTATATACAGTATGGACAGATAGACAGATTGCATTCATTATTGGTTATCCAGTATGTTGTAGTTGATTATTGCTGTACATGTTTTGGGGCTGTTTTATTGTGGGAGCAGTGTTGGTTAAATAGCCTGACAGCTGCAGGTAAAAAAGACCTACGAAAGCCCTCCTTCAGACACCTTGGATGCAGTAACCTATCACTGAAGGAACTCTCTAGCCCAGCAATGTAGTCCTGCATGGGGTGGGAACAATTGTCCATCATGGATGACAGCTTAGCCATCATCCTCCCTTGTCCCACTACCTCCACAGTGTTGAGGGGGCATCCCACGACTGAGCTTGCTTTCTTGACAAGCTTGTCAAGTCTCTTCCTGTCCGCAGCTGAGATGCTGCTGCCCCAGCAGACCACTCCATAGAAGATGGCTGGTGCCACCACCGTGTTATAAAATGTCTTGAGGAGTGGCCCCTGCACTCCAAAAGACCTCAGTCTCCTCAGCAGATAGAGTCTGCTCTGGCCCGTCTTATATAGTGATCCCTGGTCCTGCAGAAAGCATGTTGAGGTGTCCCTGGTCAAGACACTGAACCCCTAACTGCTCCCTGAGCGCCATATGTTGGCAGCTCACTGTTCCTATACAACAGGATGGGTTCGAATGCAGAAAAATCCAAATTTACCCTTGCGGGACTGATAAGGGAATCATTTATTATTTATCTATTTATTTATTTGCACTTCAGAGACTGAGGAGCCAGATGCCGCAGGTTTGATCCCAAGGCAAGGCGTCAAGAAAGGCTTCCAGCCTTAATCCCATGTGGGATTAAGGGAACTAATCAGGACACATAAAAACCAATCTCCAAACCAATATTCCCCACACAGTTCAATGTAATGAACCTCGGTTGGATTTTATAATTTATGCATTTGTAAGCAGATGTCCTGATCTGTATTATTTAAAATTGTCACTGTTTGGTGAGGATGATATTTTCTATATTGCCTGGTGTTCTGTTTTCTTTTTTACACTTGGTTTTCGTTTCTCTCGTTGGTTGTACTTGTTCAAACTTTGATGGAAACCTTTTGTTTTGCTTGTTTTTTGTCCAGGGAGGCCAAGGCTCGCAAGGCAGTGACATATAACTATGCCTGTATGCTGCTGTTGATGGTGGTCCAGACCTCGAATGACCTGCATATGATGGAACAGTATTCTGCTCCGCTACTCGTCATAGCCAAAGCCGATGATACCAACACCAAATTACAGGGTTTGGATCTACCATATAGTGGTCATAAATCACATTTCAGAAATATTGTTTGATATATGTGTGTTTATGTGTCGAGTACGGTGTATTGATTGATTATTAGTATGGTGTTTTGATCAGTGAGCTGATACTGTGTTTCAGAACTCAGTAAATGGTTGGAACCTTTGGAGAAACTACGCTTTGAGATTGGCTGTATTCCCTCCCTCATAGACTACATCAAGCAGGTACCTCACTCTCCAACTCAATATACTCACGGTTGAGTTCAAAATCCGTGTTAGTTGACTGTATGTGTTCTTCCGACACTTGAATTATTTCTATGATGTGTAAACATTTTGAAATTCATTTGTCCTATATTGCAATGTCAAATTTGTTAATCACCTGTTTTACTTGGGCTGTTAACATTCATGAAATATTATCATGACATCCACTTTCACTGGCATTATATTGTTGGGGCAGCATAGCTCAGGCAGTAGGGTGGTCATCTGCTAATTCGAGATTGGTGGGATTTCCAGCTCTTACAGAAAGCATATCTAGGTGTACTTGAGCAAGACACTGAACCCATAACTCTTTCCGGAGCACCGCATGATGGCTGTACTCACTGCCCCTGTACAATAAGATGGATTATGTGCAGAGAACACATTCCACCAGCCTTAGTCATGTGACAAATAATGACCATTTTAGTGTTTTCACCTGCTGTCCTAGTAAGTAATTGCTATTTGCAAACTCCCCTCTGAAAGAAAGTAACTGCAGAACCCAAACCACGTGCTTCTAATTCTGTATGATGGTTCAGTAATTTACTGTTTAATAACCCTTGAAGAAAACTTAAAGGTATTCAGGGAAGCTGCCTGAAGTCAGGACTGCCAATAATGGTGGATAACTATGGAAAAGCTCACTTACTGAAAACTAATTCTGAATGTGATTTTATGTCAAAGTGAGATTTTAATTCAAACTTTAACATTTGAAGATGTCTTCTCACCAGGCACTTCAAAAGCCATCAGGATGCATTGTGGTGGATGCCATGTGTCTTGAAAATGTCAGCTTGTTAAGAATTCATAGTTGATTTGTGACATTTAAGTGGTTGTCATTTGCAAATACAAGTGCACTATGTTATTCTGAACCAGTGTTATTTTTCCCTGGGCTTTAGAATGTGGAAAATGTGTTAACTGCTGAGGGGACTGGACTGGTGACGGCTCTCAGAGTCCTCTGCCACATTGCCTGCGCTCCGCCTACAGTTGAAGGTAAATACACAAAACACTTTCTCCCAGCACTCAGCTGAAATTATAACTTAAACTCACAATCAGTGATCACATTTTTATACTGATAACAAGGTAAATTACAAAGTTATTTGCAATAAAGCCGATATATGGCATTTTAGCTGATTGTCCTTGCGCTCTCTTCTAAATTGCTCTTCACAAAACATCAGCTACAAGGACTATTTTTTAGGCCGGACGGTCTGACGGGCCATCCAAGCAAAAACATCCCTAAGCGACCATGTTTATAGTGACTAAGTGAGTGATTATGTTTGACACGATTAGGCCACTGGATCAGGGGACCAACAACGTCACTGAAGTTACATGATTAGTTGGCCTAGCTCTGACAGACATGAGGGAGAGTGCCTAATTCAAGCACCCCGAGCAGCATGGCTGAGGAGGTAGAGCGGGTCGTCTCGTAATTGGAAGGTTCGCTAGTTCGACCCTCTGGTTCTCCAGATAGCATTTTGAAGTGTCTTAGAGCAAGAGGCTGAACCGATAACTACTCCTGATGAGCAAGTTGACACCTTGTATGGCAGCTTCAGCCCTCAGTGTATGAATGTGTGTGTGTAAATGGGTGAATGAGAGGCATGCATTATAAATACATTTTGAGTGGTTGGTAGAGTAGAAAAGTGCTATACTAAAAGTATTATATTGACCATTTTACCCTAAATAACAGTCATTGTGACTAGTCCATTTACCAATTTTATTAAGACTAGAAAACCAAAAACCTGTGTAGGTCTCAAAGCACCTAAAAATGTGAAATGTGACCCTA
This sequence comes from Regalecus glesne, assembly GCA_900302585.1. Classification (NCBI taxonomy): domain Eukaryota; kingdom Metazoa; phylum Chordata; class Actinopteri; order Lampriformes; family Regalecidae; genus Regalecus; species Regalecus glesne. Next base: position 9,093 of record OMLC01067059.1, on the reverse strand, counting down.
ATTGCTCTGCCAAGCAAATGGCTTCTTGGTGCTCCACTGTTATTTTCATGTATTTAGATTAAGTGATATGCATAGATTAATTTTAAAATCAGCCTATTTCTATGAAAATGAGTATCATTGCAAAAAAAGTCAAATTAAACAACAAAAACCCAGCTATGCTAATAGCTACAGACTGAAGTGCATTTATAATTGGGTGTCATGCCTGGACTTTCCACTGATTACAGCCAGCAAAAGACATTTGTCATGCCAGGCGTGCTTGTGCTGTAGTGTGAACACGAGTGACATACCACTGTAGGGGATCAACATAAAGCTGCTGAACCACTAGTGGCTTGGCATCAGCCACTTTTTGATCTCAGCATCATTCTGCATGTGAACGGACATTCTGCGGAATATCTCAGCTGAGACTGAAATCATTCGCAGCTACAGGTCGCCAGGTCTAACAATTCTTGATATACTTAAAGATTCAATAACTTTATTGTCATTGTGCAAGCACAGCAAAATTGCAATTGTGTCAGCCTCAAATGGTACATACAGAGAGATTAAAACACAAAGAGATAAGAAATATAGAAAAAGTAGTCTGAACAATGAACAGAAAATAAAGCAATGTGAAGTACAGTTAGCTATGTTAAGTATAGTAAGTACAGTTAGCTATAGGAAAACCTATAAAGAAAAGACAATTAGTCTTTCAGTGAGTTTCGTTTCAGCATTTGGATGCAGAGATCATGGTCTCCTCGGCACTGCACAAAAATAAGGCTTTCCGTGTCTGCTTCTTATACAGTGAGTGGGTAACCAAAAGAGAGGGACGTAGTAACGATAGACACAGTGAATAAACAGGTGGATCCTTGAAGCTTGCTGATATGAGCAGACGAGGATAAGCAGACCAGGATGATCTCAAGCATGAGCAGAGCAGGCTGGTCTCGGGTTCATGGTCAGCATTATGATCACATGAAGTTAAAACTTTCCATTTTAGTGATAAAATACAATACAAGCTATGAGATGCAAAAACATAATCAGTGAAAATTCAATAAGGGTCCGGTGGACAGATGGAGTGGTTTAAAGTATACTTGATGACTTTGAACTTTGATTGCCACATGGATTATGGCAATCAGATGGAAAAAGGAGCAAATTGCTCTAAAACTTTATGCACCATAATACCATTAGCACAATATCTTTTGTGAATCCGACTTTGAGACGAGGCAGATAGCAGTTGCAAGTGATGTGGAAGTCATTGTGCTATCATTGGCTGCAATCCATTCTTTGTGAATTTGCCTGTCAGTACAGAGGGAGTCTTGAGAAAAGAAGAGACATCTCCAAATAGAAGGGGAGTTAGATAATTAGAAGTTATCTGCAAGTTCTCCTTTAAATCAAACATCCCAAGGTATGGGTGGGAAAATATTCTTCTTCCAACTGCATTTATGGCCTTTTTACTGGAACGTAGCTAAACCATGTCATGTTATGTGCTACTTCAATACACTTGAACAACAAATTGTACTGGGACCACTACAGAAAATTGCAGGGAAAATTTAATATCTAGGAATTTTCACTGTAGAAACTGCCACTGACTGTCCCTCTCACAAATTGGCCACAGTTTTGAATATTTATAACACATAGTCCAGCCATACACTGGGTTTTGATCTAGTGTTCTTTGCTTTTGCCACCAACACTTCTTTCCCTCCCACAGGTCAGCAGAAAGACCTTAAGTGGAGTTTGGCTGGGGTTCAGCTGTTCTCTGGTGAGGGTCTGGACACCTGTGTGCGTGTTCTTCAGAAGCTTTGCAGCGTGCTCCTGCAGCCATGGCGTGTGCATGGCCACATGGGCCCCACGCCACAGCGCTGCATGATTCTGAGCATCTGTATCAACACCCTCCGGCTGCTTCGCACCATGCTGACTGAGCTGCTCCGTGGGGGAGCCTTCCAGTTCAGGGACACGCGTGTGGCTAGCGTGCTGGTCACACTCCATATGATAGTTTGTTCTGTCCCCGCATCTGGCCGCCTTGACGGGGAGGAGACCAGAGTGCAGGCATTTATTGTTGACGTGCTACTCACCTTCACTCAGGGCGTCAATGAACAGGTGTGTATATGTTTGACTTTTGCATTTCTATTCATGACCGGCCTGGTTGTATTTTACTGCCCATTGTTTCCCATTGAATGGGCAGTATCATGATAGCATATAAGCCTGATGTCCTTTCACAGTGTCCTCTGATAAGTAGTTACTACATTGTGTCAGGAGATACTTTTTTTGGAGCCCCAACTCCAGTCTTCTGGACCCCTAGCACTGCTTTTTTTTGGATTTCCTACTTAGTCAATTTACATACATGTGGTGTTGGGCCTAACACGCCCTGATTGCATTGCTTTTGCACCTAGTAGAGTAGAATGCAGCTCTAGTTGTCCTAGTATTGTATCTAAGAACCATTGGATTACTCCATCAGCTCATTATCTAAACAGGGCATCTGCAGGAGTGCTTGCTCCGGATTATGGAACAGTCATTGTTTTATGATATCATCAATGTGAAATTTATCATCAAATTTGACAACTTTATCATTTCGTTAAAAAATGGTATAGTAAAAAGTTAGTGTCTGGCTTCACTGGTAAGCCGTCCCACTTCCAAACTGCAATGTTACTGCAACTAATAGTTTGATCCCTTTGTTCACTCACTGTCTGAGAGCAAAAACGTCTTAACCCTACACATCTTCAAAGTGATTCTATCCAAACATTGTTGTGCTCATATTTGCAGAGGCAATGTAATGCAGCTATTGTCAGGAGCAGTCATCTGTCTAAAGAGTTGTGCATGTTTTGTGTAGGTGACTCACACAGAAGAGACTCTTGCGAGTAACACATGGTCCCTGATGCTGAAAGAGGTTTTGGGGTCACTGTTGAAGGCTCCCGAGGGTCTGTTTTCTGGTCTCACCCTGCTGTCCGAACTCCTGCCACTACCACTCCCCATGCAGAGTACACAGGTACCTAACCTCACAGTATTTCGTGTTCGTATTTGCTATTCTCTCCCATCTATCATGTGTCACATTTTGTGTACTTTTATCCTCCTGTGTCCTCAACTATAGAATAAAAATTAAGTAGGAGATTATGGAAGTGCCTTGGCAACTGATACACATGTCTGTTGTTAAGAACACTGCTGGAAATTGGCAATAAAATACATGTTCATGACCACATTCCCATAGTGAAAATGAACTGATAACCAATGGAATTTGCACTTTGAATCACAACTGGTCTACCAAGCATGACTGAACTTGCATTCAATCAGCGGAGTAAGTCCATGGATTCATTTCTTCACAAAAACTACACCAAAGGCATGTAGCAAAGGGGCATAGGGGTTAGCCCTGTTGCCTCACAACATAAAGGTCCTGGGTTCGAATCCCAGCCTAGGTCCTTTCTGTGTGGAGTTTGGATCTTCTCCCCATGTGTGTGGGTTTCCTCCAGGTGCAGGGGTTTCCTCCCACCATGAAAAAGGTATGAACATTAGGGTTTATACTTATGCCTGTTGCCCTGAGCAAGGCAGTAAGATAAGATATTCCTTTATTAGTCCCACAGGGGGAAATTACGGTGTTACAGCAGTAAATCAGAAAGCACAATCAGAGAAACATAGAATCTAAGACATAATATATAACAATAATTTCAACAAGGGGGAAATGTGAACAGTATGAACAAAAAAACACACTCTGAGTTAATTAAATGGTATGTTATCCGGCTGTTCATCTATTGAATTTGGTCTGTTGGGGAAGTACTGCTGATAATATAGTCTTGACAGTTGCAGGAAAGAAAGACTTGCGGAAACCTTTTTCAAACACCTTGGATGGAGTAAACTGTCACTGAAAGAGTTCTCTAGTCTAACAATGTAGTCCTGCATGGGGTGAGAACCATTGCCCATCATGGGTGACAGCTTAACCATCATCCTCCCTTGTCCCACTACCTCACAGTGTTGAGGGGGGATCCCAGGACAGAGCTAGCTCTCTGAACCAGTTTATCAAGTCTCTTCCTATCTGCAGCTGAGGTGCTGCTGCCCCAGCAGACCACTCCATAGAAGAGTGACACAGAACTGGAGTTGGTCGGTGGGCACTGTAGCTGTTCACTGCTCCTACATACAATAGGATAGGTTAAATGCAGAGAACACATTTCATCATATGTATGTACCATGAAAAATGATCAAACTTCTGCTATAAAGGAACCCTTCATTGATGACCTGACTATTACTGATGTAACGTTGTCCCCATAGGTGATCTCCGTACAGGACGTGGCAGTAGCCTTGAACACCAGGAAGCTGTGGAGCATGCACTTGCGGGCACAGTGGAAAGTGTTTGCAGAGGCACTAAGGTGCGTCTGCGGCACCAGCTGCCCTCCACTCCTGGCCATGTTTAGGAGGGTGTGTGTCCAGCTGGCAGACCTATCCTCACTCACCACGATGCTCATCATGAAGACCCTGCTGGAGCTGCTCCTGGAGGAGCTACAGCCGTGAGTCCAACACACATGGTCACAAATGCATGCCAATACCTGGATGCACTCAAACATGCTCACAAACTTTGTGAACAAAGAAACAAAATTGTGTTGTAACATAATAAATGTGCTCACCTCCATAAATGCTTCCAACTCCCATCAGAGCCCTAAACTAAATACTCACTTTTGAAGAAGTATCCTCCTATTGCCACTGAATATCTCCTCTCGCTACTCGAATATTTTAGTATATTCCAGTTGTTTTACTGTCATCCAAGTAAGTTTGCTCACATGAGAGGTTTGACCTGTTTGCAAAAAAAAATCCCAATCAGTTGTCTTACTTCTTATATTCATCCCATTTTAACTGGTCATCTGCCTGTTTGGTGGTGACATGAAGGAGATTATGGAAAAAAGACTCTGGATATCAGTGTCATCTGGTGTCTCAAGTGTAAAATATAACACTGCTGATGGTTCTGTGTGTTTGTTTTTCAGAGTGGAAGGAAAAGGTGTGTACTGGGAACAGGTCTTGCGTTTGCTTTCTTTGTTGGATGCACTTGTCTCCCAGAGGGCATGCAAGAGTGCAGCCTTAAACCTGCTCTCGGGTTCCTCCCCTGGAGATGAACAACTGGCAGATGTCTTTCCCCTGCTGCTGTCTCTGCTGGTACCCCCGGCTGATCATTCCATACAGCAACAGCATTGTGGTGAATTGCTGGGGACAATCCTGCAATCGCTGTGTGACCAAGTAAGTATTGCATCTGCATGGCAGCAAACAACATGTGCATGCTCACACACACATGCATACAAATAAACATAAAAAACTCAAGTTTCATCAAAAGAAAGACAGCCTTAGAGTACTCTGCTTTTTCCACATTAGGACATCGCTCTTGTGGTGTCTCCACCCGGTGAGAGCTGCATGTCAGAGGCTGAACAATTGGCCAATGCGCTTCCAGGACGAGAGATGATGTCACTGGTGTGCAATGCCTTGTTGGAGGTGTTGGGGAACACGGAGAGCAGCGCCACACTGCTCCTCACCTGCATCAGAACGTTGATGTTCCTCACAGAGCACGACTATGGAATTTACCACGTAAAGGGGTAAATATCACACAATAGAGCTCCCTTTTTTCCGCACTGTTTTTCAATCATCTGTAAATTGGTTTCTCCTTGTCTCCACACTTGAAAAAGTTAGTTTTCTTCTTGCTTAACAAGGCTTAACCGAATAACTGGGAAATGTCACACAGGGCTCTGAAGAAGCATAGTGCTGGGCTATGTTCTCTTTTGAAGAGGCAGGTGTTCTCCTTTAACAAGGACTCTGCAGAGCTGCTCTCGACTTTGCTTGATTTTCTCAGGCAAATCCTCCACACAGACACCCTGGTGCGTATACCATTGTTCTCTGAAATATAAAGTTACAAATACCAAGATTAAAAACAGAAAATACGTTCAGTCAAAAGTAAAAAGTGATTTCTGAAATCCAGTTTTCACCTTAAAGAAAGTTTGTACCTCCAAGGCTGGTATAGATTGCTCCTTAGCTAAGGTTGCATTCAGGCTCATAACAAATTCCACAACTGCAGCTGACTGTTGAATTCTTATGCGATCTAGGGATGTTGTACTGAGGAAGGCCACGGGCCAGTTGAGGAACCAGCCTTTGCTCCTCCCCCTCCACGGTCGCTGTATCTGACTGGCTCAGAGATGAAAGCTCTGCTACAGTGGGAGCCGTCAGACTCACATCCACTCCCAGCTCTGGAGAAGCAGATCACGGTACAGACAATTGCATATGGTCTAACCAAGAGGAGTTGAAGCTGCATCATCACTGTATTTAGTGTGTATGTTTACCGTGTGTATATATTTAGATACTATGCAAGGATGATGAATCACTGGAGACGATGTTGGAGAATGTAATTGTTCTAAGGCAGACGTTGGAGTCTGCCACCGATGTACCTCCAGTGGTTGATCCTGAGCCCACTCTGCCAGCACCTGAGACGCTTTTGGCCCAATTCAATCACCGGTACGTCACCTCAATAATGAAAAGGGACTTCTGGATTTAGAGTTTCTGCATCCATCCATTATCATATGAGCCATATTATCTTAGACAGCAGGCATTAGGACAATGCCCTGGGTTAGTATCTGTACCAAGACCTGGGTTGTATCCTAATTCTTTAACACAATTTTCTGTCACTCCAGTCTAAATAAAAAAGATAATTTTTCAAAACATGCAAGAAGGCTATTTCACCTAAATCATTGTACCAGAAAGCATTAATAGAATACGGTTGTGATGATCATTTTCTTGTACTTTATTTTAGAAGGTATCCCGAACATTAATTTCAGCACTGCAGTATGTACTAGAATCATAAATTGGACTAAAACAAGAAAAGGGCATAATAACAATTGCAATATGTATTGAACAACTTGTCATCTTTCTAGGACTGTGTTCATCCTGTCAGAAGCTCTGGATGAACAACTGAAAGCTCTGTGGTTTTCTCCCTTCCATACGGATGACATGGAAGCAGAGCTTGACACGGTGGGTTTGTGTTAATATTTGTGACTATTAGCAAGGTCTAGAATATTGCGAAATGTTTATCTGTCTCTTTCTGAATGGGCATGGTCAAGGACACTAAGTATGTGGTTATAACTCTCTTCTTCCTTTGTGGCAGGTGAAGGTAGATCTGGTGGGCCTGGCACAGGAGTGTTGCCCAGAGCTGGACCTGAAGGCAGAGCTGGAGCGGTCCTTCCTGTCTGAGCCCTCCTCTCCTGGACATACAAAGGCTCCCAAAGGCTTCAGACTGGGCAAACATAAGCACGAAACTTTCATTACTTCAAGGTGTAGTTTAATTGCTTGGCTATTAATTTGTACATTTTTCTAGTACCCATTTTATATCTTATCCAAATGACTGGAGTCTTAACAAGCCTCAGTGGATTCTGTCTTAAACACACAATGATGAAAATTGCCCAAAATACAGTTTAGGTAATCACTTTGATTTTACTCAGAGAAATAAAGATGCACAAAGAACTGAGTTCATATACCATCATCATGTTTAACTGAGGAGTTACATTGGTCAATTCAAAGAAAAGCAAAATTCACATTATTGAATATGGTACAGAACTGCCACACATGGTCTTGTCTATATGTATATAGTGCAATATCTTTTAGTTTTGTGTCAACTTATTGCAGAATCGGTGACCATGACTCGGGTTTCCTAATTATTTTGAGAAAGAATCTGAGTGATGCATCGGCTGCTACCACAGTAGAGCTACAAAGTTTTCATGGAGACATGAACCAAGCATTATAAGAATGACTGGTGTATATGATGGCATAGCTACATATTCTAAAATGTCATTTTTATCCCTAAACTTCATTAGAAATTCTTATATACAATTATTTGATCAATTGATGTAATACCATGCTGAGTACAAATACTCTGTCTCTGTTTCTCCTGTAGTGGTAAGTCAGACTATGTGGAACCAGCGAAGAGAGCCCACATCATGGCGGCTCCACGCGGCCGGGGAGGTCGAGGAGGCTTTGGACAAGGCCTCTGCCGACCCCATGACATCTTCCGCCAGCGCAAACAGAACACCTCCCGTCCTCCCAGTATGCATGTGGATGACTTTGTGGCGGCTGAGTTTAAAGACATTGTGACACCACTGGGACTCTTGCCCCCTAAACGGCCACCCAAGAGCACCCCCAAACCCCCTACCAGAGGACTGTTTACTGGTAACAGGGGCAGAGCCACCTTCCACAGCCAGACCCGCTTCTTCACTCCACCACAACCTAAAGGAGTGCTGCTGTCTGGTAGGTACACACGCACTCACACAGAAGAGATGAATACAAACAAACAAGACTCATATTAATCTATTTTGTCATTTTTTCTGTAAGAAACTGTCTATGTGTGCATCAGACCAATGTTTGTTATTCATACGTTGTTCAAGACAGAAGTTATACTCAGAATTTGCCCTTTAGGGGGGGCTAGATCCTTTCTATGTCTATCTACAGGTAACTATGCTCGAAGAGAGGGAGGCCGTGGCTCATCCTGGAGTACTCAGGTGCCAGCTGTCACTCACAGAGGAACCTACAGCGAACCCCGTGGAGGACAAAGCAACTTCACACGTGGCCCCCTGCCCTCCCGACAGCCCCCTGCAGGTATAGTCATTCATACACTGTCTGATAATTCAACTTGGCCGTCCATGTGAATTAGATCCCCATTTCTGGTATTCAGCACCTATGCTCTGCTTCTTGGACAACTAAAAATATTAGTTACAGACTGCTGGGTGAGAATAATTGACCATCTAATACTGCTAAATTTGAAACTTCATATCTAAAAGAGACTCGGGTTGTCATAATCAAATATCCCCTCTGTTCAGTTGTGGTGGTGATGAGTGCATAGTTACTGTTATTTACTATTATTTGTACTGCTTCTCTTTTGACACAAGTGCTGTCCTTACATCCTTTGTGGTCATTGTGTTGACCATCCGAACAAGTCCGAACTCTCATGCATGCAAATTGACTGAACTAAAAATAAAAACTTCAACTTGCAATCTGTTGTATCTCACCATGTCTCTCAGGCGCATACCGCCTGGCTCCCAGGGACCGTGCTCCGCGGGGCAGAGGAGGCACCGGCCTGTCATGGCTCAGTGGAGGAGGAGGCGGGGGCGGTGGTGG
>OMLC01067058.1:0-14952 GCA_900302585.1 Regalecus glesne | reverse complement strand
GGGTGGTCTGAATGTGTGTTTGTGTGTGTATGTGTGTGTCTGCAAATGTGTCCATGTGGCAGAAGTTAGGAGGAATTGAAAGAGCTCTTACACTCTGCCTTTATGGCCCCACAGTTAATGGGGATAAAGGGCCGGCGCGCAGCACGGCGCAGCCTGATGACATCACGGCACATATGCCGGGCCAGCTTGGTGAGGCGGGTGGCCTGCAGCAGGAAGGCCTGCTTAGTCTTCATGGAGGACTTGGGGCTGCCGCTGTTACGCACAGGTACCATATGGCTGGACTGGCGGGGGGCGTGACTCCGAGAACGAGGCTCCTTGGTAGGAGGGTAGGAGGGATAAATAGACAGCAAGGGGTGAGGGAGGGAGGAAATGTGAATGAAATAAAGGTGGACTTATACAGTCATAAGTCTCAATATAGACTGTATCAAATTCTAGCATCAACGATTAAATATAAGCAAACCTTTGACAGCTATATTTAAAACTATATCAGTAAGATATTAAATCTTACTTTAAGAGCTTTCCAATGTTGATAAGATGAGTGATGTAACCAGGAAAAGGAAAGGAAAGCCACTCTATTTGATAATTGTATTCTTAAATGAAATTTGTCCTCTGCAATAAACCCATCCTATTACATAGGAGCAGTGGGCAGCTGCAGTGCCCAGGGAAATAACAGGGATCAAAAACAAGCCTATACCAGGAATCGTGATTTGCGGTCACCATATGGCAAGTAACTACAAATATCAAATTCAAAAATATATATTTTAAGTTATTATAGATTTCTTTCTTTACTGTGAATGAGATGTGTGTGTCTGGTTGTTGTGAGGACTGTGTCTCTGAGAGCTTACATTGCTTGCAGGACTAGGCGAGGTCCTCTCCTCAGGGCCTTCAGCTCTGCTTGGCATCTTTAAACCACCGTACTTCTTCCAGTACATCCAACAGGATACACACAGACGACACTGCATGTTGGGAGGCCCCCATGAGTACCATTGGGCCGACTGCATGGCTGTTAACATTGGACACACGACACGCTGATTAGTGGGATCACAAATGATACTCAGGATATCGAGCTCCATCTCCTCTACAAGCCTGTCTAGTCTCCCCCTAAAAGACTTTATCAATATCCACACACTAGACAGCGAAATTCTTTGGGGAGGGACGGGAAATTATTAGATATAGTTTTATCCCAACGGTATATCAATATGAGATTTGAAGAAAACATGTCAAAACTGATGTGAGGCTTTAATGGATCTGATTACTAAATGTTTAAGAAAAAAATAAGTAGTGATCATTAGAGAAGCAGCAAAGATCCAGGTATATCAGCAGTAATGGGGAGCTTTCTCATCTCAGTGATCCAACAGAGTGATGGAAAAAAATTCTTTACTGGTCACTACTGTGTTGTGTCTCACATTGCCCTTCATTTCAGACATATATTTTCAATGTTGATTGAAAGCTGACAATACCAAATACGCATGTCTATATTAAATGCAGACACAAGCAGGCTAACACGCCATATAACTGGTATCCTTTGCACATATACAAATGCAAACTTACTGTAGCAACTCTCGCAGGCTCTACCCCCTCCTGCTGTATGGTAGGCACCTGGCCCTGCTCCATTCACTGTTACCATTTTCCCATTGGTCATGGAAATCTGGTTGGGGTTGGGCTTGTTACTGTCAAAAGAAGAGAGTGAGGATTTAATAGACACACATATGTCCCAGCTGCCCAGATAGCTTAAAGCAGATTAAATATGCAGAACTAACTGTAGCTTGGAGCCCCAAGGAGCGCAATAGGGCTGGCAGTTTAATACTGACAAAAGAATAAATCTTTACAAGAAAATATATAGTGATCTTTAAATTACTTACTATGTGGGGATATAAACCTGCTTGAGCTTACTCTCTGCTTCTGCTGCCTTCAGTCGTTTCTGTTCATTGAAAAATGAAGAGCAAATATGATTAGGAAATCAGTTTAATATGGGCAGTATACTCTATCAACAGCCACGTATATTGACAGTAGAAAATATAAAAAGTTTATCTCCTACATCATCATTAATTAGAAGTTGCCTATGCTATGTCTCTCCATTTATTGAAACTTGAATTTTTCCATTCAAGTAGAACTTTCTTGAAATGTTTTTTTTGGCCTGGACTGTAACATGGGGGGTGCAGCCCTACTCATGGGGTTGTCCGTGAATGAGTGCCTAAGTGAGTGATTTTGTTTCACCATTGGTTGGATGTCCGACTTTGAGTTACCCCATTTACCTTTACTCTTTTAAGATTCAAGAATCTTATTTTCATTGTGCAAGCACTAGGAAATTGCAATAATGTCAGCCTAAAATTGTGCATAAAGAAAATGAAATGACTGGGAAGAGACAAGAAACATAAAATTTCAGCAATGAAAAGTACAAAATCCAAATATAACATACAGTTACCGATAAAACACAACCTATAAGGTGTAAAAACATGGTCAGCAAAAATGCAGTAAGGGTGCAGTGGAAACACATGTGAGTGAATATTGCCAATGTTCCAAGTCCCTAATGGTAACAGCACCTCAGTTTCTTCAGACTGAGATGTCGAACTTCACTAGTGCCATAGCTTTTGGAAAGAAGCTATTTTTCGGTATATTTGTGCACGTGCAGATTGAGCTGAAGTACCTACCCAATGGGAGGAGGTGAAACAGATGGTGTTCAGGGTGTGTAATATCTTTTATGATGTTCTTAGCTCTCCTCACACAACGAATGCTGTGAAGATGTTTAGTGATGGCAGCTCAATGCCAACAATGTCCTGTGCCATTTTCACAACAAGCTGGAGTGCTTTGTCAGCTTTGGTGCAGCTGCAGTACCAGGCTGTCATGCAGTTTGCTAGGATGCTCTCTGTGCTACATCTATAAAAGTTGACAAGCAGCTTTTGGGGAAGGTTGGCCCTGCTTAGCCTCCTCAAAAACTAAATTTATTGTGCTTTAGTCAACACTTTTTCAAATGAATCAGCATGAACAGTTTTCTATTACATCATCAGCTGTGCCTGGGACTGATTTCAAAACACCCATTTTTTATATGTAATTGTGCCAAACAGCATTAAATAAATGAAGTCGCCATCAAACCATAAAGAAGGTTTTAGCTTTGTCTGTTTTTCAGTGCATCCATTCCGGTGCACTTATTAACAAATTCAAACTGCATTAACAGTGTTTGGCCAAAAAGTGGCAGCAAGGATTTTGACTCTGTCTGTTCAACTGTTGTTGTTTTTTTACAATTGTGCGATGATTCATTATTATGGGTTTTTGTTGTACTCTTTCATTTGTGTTAGTGTACATTTGCCTGTGTAGTAAATCTCCCTTGTTAGACAGCCGAGTTTAGAATCCAATCGAACTTGGCTTACCTGCTGAACGTATCTGTCTGTGGTCTTCCACATGTAGTAGTACTCAATGATACTGGTCAAAGATTTCCATGGCAGCTATACAAAGGGAGGAATGGGGAGGAGTAAGAGTAATGAAAAGAGAGAAAGGACAGAAAGCATATTAACTGTATTAATAACTCATGTTCTTTCCCGTCTGGGTGTGAAAGCCTTCATGTATATTCATAAGCAAGCCATCATGTGCAGAGAGATGACTGCAGGCTGAGAGCTAACTGTTCTGCTCAGTTCTGAAGGCCATACAAACATAACCACACATAGTGAATCACACAGGTAATAACTATTCATAAGCATCTGGCATACACACACGCGTGCTCGCACACATTGAATCACGTGTAATAACTATTCATAAGCACCTGGCGTGAACAGACACACACACTTACAAAGTCTTGTCGGATGTCATTGAAGTCTTTGCCATATTTCTCTAGAGCCTCCTCGAACATGCCAGCTTCAGAAGCGCTCCACTCCTCCATCTCATCTCTGCATAGCACTGGGCCACCTGCTGGGACCAGCACACTCAACGCACTGGACAGTTCATATCCATGACGATGAAGTGTGTCCATTGCATGAAACTAGGAACATTAGGGAATAAGGAAAACACAGAGGGGCTGGCTTATAAATCAGTGCATTCAAAGCAGATTAAGGTAATGCAAGGTGTGTGTGAACGCGAGCATAACATACCAGTGTGATATCTCGTGAGGCTGCAGCTGCACTCATGTGTAAGCTAGGCTGTCTAACTGAACTGCTGCAGTCCAGTGCCCGGGCAAAAGTCCCAACCGCACTGCAAATGCACACAAGCCCACACAAAAATGAATCACAGATCATTTTTAATGAAACCATAAACGTAGAACTACACATGCCCTTGAGCTGCCATTTAACAGCCATTTATTAAGGTATTTCCAAATTGTTTGTTGGCCTTACTATGTGAAGATGTTAGTCACCCTCCCCCCCAAGAAAACTCCACTCCAAAAGAATATTATTATATGAAGATAAAAATCACAGAATGTTCACATAATAATTCATAACAGATTGTCATGAGTTGACTTATGGATGAGATCATGGGTGAGGAGTCAAAAGATGCTACCACTAAGAGCCAGCCTGGCTTTTAGTTAGAAGGAAATCAGGGGTCGGAACTGTAGAGGGCCGAGTTGAAAAGTCATACCGTGCTACCACTAAAAATTGGTCTATTTGCTTGTTGGTGAGCGGACACTCTGGATCCCACAGCTTCTCCTCAAGCTTGGACTGGTCTCTGTCATCTGCCTCACCTGCAAGACACAGCTCCAGTGAATGAGTGCGTGTGTATATGTGTGTGCATCCATGTACGTGTGTGTCACTAACTTCCTCAGTGGCCAGAGCATGGTCTAGGCTGCTTAGGTCTAAGTAAAACAAAACCCCTGTTAATTTATGATATTGTAATTGTTTATAATCAATATCACAATAATGAAGTCTTGAGGAATAAAGATAATTTTTCTGCACTTCACTTTAACCATCTCAACTAATATGCCACAACAATCTTCACTTTTTTCAAATAAAATATTTTTGCAATACGTTTAAGTGCCAAAACTTAAATTATTTCACAAGTGCGCACTAACATGTGTGCGCGCGCACACACACACGCACACACACACACACACACACACACACACACACACACACACGCACACACACACCTGTCATTGTTAATGTGGCTAGCTCCAAAACAGGAAGTACAAAATGCCCCACACATATCCCAAAACACTCGGGGAGAGGAACCCCTGGTAGCAATGTGTAGTGCCTGCTAACAATATACAACTTAACAATGGACACAAATCATTTTAAGGTAATAACCTGTGGTACCATTAGACTTTTCAACTGGGTCTGTATGTGTAGCTCTTACCCTCTTGTAACATGTCAGGCACATCTGCCTGAAAGCGTGGTCCTACTCTAATCTCTCCCTTGTCTGCCAGCAAGGTTTTCTGCGTTGGGTCATACACCAAAGAGTAGAAGAAGGTATCCTGGAGAAAGCAACACATCAAGCCATAGAACAGCAATAATGGCTTATTGAGACCCTGAGACCATACAGCAGAGGTATTCTGGCTATAACATATCCGATTTGAGCAGGGTATGTACCCAAGGAATAAGAAACCAAAAAAGATAAAAGAGGGGGCTTGTTCCAAAATATAGCCAGGGTGGTCAGAAAATAAAGTAATTTTGCAATAACAAAATTTTTCCTTCTCAAGTTTGTGGTTTAAAACGATATATAATTGCAGTTTGGGTTTTTACTCTGTGTTGTAGCCCTAGTCTGGAGGATCTGCAATGGCCAATCAGTGCGGTGTCAAGCTCACCTCTTTGTCAAGATAGGAAAGAACCGATTCTGTCTCGTTTAATAATGCCACACTGCATTTTCCCCTGTTGAAAAGAGGGGGGAGGATAAAAGAAAAAGAAACAGAATGAAAAAAAAAGGCAAACAGTAGTTGACTTGTGTGATCAGATAAGATGCAGAATAAGTGTAGAGATGTAATTGTGTGTACCTGATGTGTGTAGCTGGTAGACTCTCATACTGCCGAGACAGGAAGAGTTCTCTGTGACGAAGTTGGTGTTTTTGCTTGTCTGTCAGCTCCATCTCTGTTGGACTCTCTTTCTCCTCTTCCAAATCCTCTGCACCAATAAACACAGACCAAAATAAAAGGAAAATACATGATTTTTAAAGCAACTGGTTGAGATCTAATTATTAAAATCCAGCATAAAAAGTGGATTATTCTAATTAATATTTCAGAGGCAATGTTAAAGAAGCCAGGACACTGCAAATGAAAGACTGAGATTAGGAGTAAGGTTGGGAACAAATGGGCATACCGGAGACATGCAAAGATCTTGTACCAAAAGATGGTCAAAATAAAGAATAGTTAGGCTAAACACATCATTTTTCTTTTTATGAGCGCACTGCACGTCCTTAGTTTTACAATGACCAGCTAGTGCAAGTGGTCTGCATTATACAGCAGCTCAGGGCCATACATGAATTTTTAAAGATATCATGTGGATGTGATTTAAAGATTAAGAGGCACAATCTGAATTCTCAAATTATCCCGGTGAGGAGCCTACAATATGGACGCAGATTTTTAACACAAGCACTTCTGATCTCTTTGTTAACAATATCTTTATTTCAAGTTTCCAATAGTTTCTCAGTCATCATCTAATTTGATCCCGAGCAGATATTTGTTAATTCAAGTAATGGGGATACATTCACTAGCTAGATGTGTGCAAGGTAAATGTGTTCATGAAACAGTGACAATAGAAGAATCAAATAAAATAATCATTGCTGCCTTATAGTAACAAAGGTACAGTTTGGGAAATAAACTTGGGCACCAGTCCCATTCAAATGTAACACAGATGAATAAATTGTTCTAGACAAAGTAGCAGATCTGTCTTTTTCCTCATAAATAGTAACACCAATCCTCTCAGCACTACCGATGTGGGGGCATCAATCCCCTGCATGCTAAAAAGGATTGCTATTTTTGTATAAACAAATCTTAAAGTATCTCTGTCAACTGCTGACAACTTTCTTCTTATACTCTGATGTCTTACTTTGCAGTCGGTCTAGTTTAAGGTTTTAATCATTTAAGACTGGATAAATGTGGTTCACAATTATGAGATAATGCTATTGTTGCAATTATTATGATGGTATTATTGATGGTCTAGCAACTAGACCATCAATAAATAAATCAACTCACACTTTCTTGATAAACATGTTCTGGCATATATAAATTGAGAAATAATAGAACAAGGTCTGACATGAAATAAGTAAGATTTTTGGAGGAACTTTGACTTGTGTCCTCATTGACGTATTGCCTACAAAGATAGGCTATATAACATTTTGAAAGGTGGCTACAGATTGTACCTACTTGCATGTTTGTCTGCAAGCTGGATAAGACTGTGGGAAATGTCTCTTCTCCTGTAGAAGCACACCACCTTGGCCTCCACATTCCCACTAGCTGTCTGAAAGACAAAGAAACCAAGATACAGGAAGTCTTAATGAGACTTCACCAATTTCCTAAGAGACCTGGCTCCTTTATGCGCCTGTCAAGCTATGTTGCTATGACAGGCTGACTGTGGCAGAAGCAAACAACAATCTAATCTGAAGATTGATTGATTGACTATATAATCAGGCAGACAAGCTTATTGACTTGTCAGAGATTAAATGCCGTGACTGATGGAGAGGGAATTAGAGTATGGGTAAAATGGCTGGAATACTGCACCAACCGATAGAGCATTCCTACTGCTACTGCTGCTGTGTTTGTAGCTTTACACATCAGTCAGGGATCCTCTTCCAAACTTCACTTGGTAGGCAAGTGTCGGTATCTCAGACAAAGTTTCCAAACTGGGGTAGTAATGTTTTTTTATCCATATGCACTAAACCTTATTGGATACAAAATCCAACTTATCTTATCGTAAGGTCCAAGAATTTAACATGAATGGCAATAAAATTTCTATCTCCTTCTATCTTGATAGAACATGTTGTTTATCATGAAGCAAACACCATAGAGCCCCAATGCCCACACTTATACAAGCTGCTGAAATATGCTGTGCATGGAGGCTTAAGATACCACAAGGACCACTTTCTCACATACAACTCACACCACATCCAAATAATATTCCTGTTGGCAAACTCTCACCCATCAGCTGGTTGCCAAATCAATGACAGTGGGGAAACAAGTAACATACAAGTAACATCTATCTCTCTCTATCAATTAGGCGAAAATATTTAATACTAATCAGAACTGAGGATGCACCAATGCTACATTTTCACTGCTGATATCAATTCCATGTAAAAATCTTTGGATATCCGCCTATACTATAAGAGGCTGCATAGCTCAGGGGGTAGAGCAGGATACTCAAACTGCTGCTCCCTGGACACTTCAGTTGTCCACTGCATCTCTATAATAGGATACGTTAAATGCAAATTTCACTGAAGGAATATAATGATCAAATGAAGTGGCCTTACTTTCCAGTAGAGTCGCAGTCCAATCCATTTCCCTTACTGAACAGTCCAGATTTAGACCATTACTTATCGGTCAATGGGCAGAAAAACTGATTATTTCACTTTTTAACTAGTCTATCAATTTTAACCACTGTTACAGAAATACAGACATCCATTGGCCAAAATTATAGTAAATACAGTACATCAAACCATTTTGCTTTTATTCATGACATGTTACTGATGGATTTTGGTATCAGAATTACATCATAGGTAAAATCTTCTATATTGATACTTAATTTCATAAGGGACAAGTATTGTCTCATCCCTAATCACAACATACGGTATACAACATAAAAATGGTATGGTATCTCGGGTGGGACCAAACAGACAGGTATCCAAACAATTCACCCCCTGGCATAAACACACACACACACACACACACACAAGTACCTTGTTGAGTTCTTCTATCCGGCGGATTAGGTATGGGTTACTTGAAGAGTTCTCAAAGAACACATAATCTGCAACATAACACAAATTCGTTATATCACTGTTACAACTGCATCGGGCTGGGCCATGTAGACAAAATTAAATGTCACAACATCTCTGACAGAATATCTCAACAGCTCTATTGCAACAATATCGGAGGGATGGCTATTGGTACTATAACAAAATATTAACACAATGGAATTTTGATAACCATCAGTAATGTGGATGCAATAACTAAATGAGAAAAGGCAAACCAGCAGTCTGGTAAATTGAAAAAAAAATCTCTTTACTGCCTTTATAACCAGGAAAAGACAACACTAATGTTACATCATATAACAATATCCAAAATCTAAGATGATATCTAGTCTCATATCACTGTCATGTGATGTCACAGTCAACCTCTTATCCGATGTCGGGTCCCAGATTGACTGTTGCCTATTCCAGTGCTCATTAGGCGGAAGCTGGAGAAATACCCTGGGCAGGTCGCCAGTCCATCCCATGGTAGACATGGGGGATTAAGGTCAGATATCCCCCCTGATGCAGTGGGGGGTTCGAACCTACAGCATCTGGCCAGAGCTATAGCGACCCCAACACATACTGCCAAGGCCTACAACTGTGTGAGAACCCAATGCTTCAGAAGCCTGCATTACCCCGACTTGCAAAAAAGCCATTAAGAAAAGCAGAAGGACTTGGGTAGCATCAATAGTGCTCGTCACCAAGGCATTGGATAAACAAATGGAGATACTTGGGGAGGGGGTAATGGAAATAAAAAAACAAAATCACAATAAAGAGGTGAATCAGTTCAAAACTTCTGATTCAGTTGAACGGATTCACCTCTTTTTGTGTTTTGCAATAGTGTCTTCATTGATGTGACAGTGATGGAATGTTATAGCTAAAAGAGGAAACCAAATAGCAAAACCAGAGCCCCCTTTATGTGTCACTATTGGTCCCCACGTTGTGGGGGTGGACATGGATTTAGATGGAGGTTGGTAGGAATTAAGGTGGAATGCCCTTGCTGACGCCCTGTGGTGGGTTCAAACCTGCTGCATCTGGCTTGTCAGTTCCCGAAGCAAGCGCTCTAACCACTGAGCTACCACGGCCTCCTAAACAGTGAGGCAAAACTATTGTGTTGAAACAGCATGGGGTCAATTTTTACATGTTATGATTAGTCCCAACATTGTGCGGATGGACACGGATTTAGATGGAACATGGGGTGATTAAGGCCAGATGTCCTTCCTGACAGTTCGAACTCACATCTGGCTAGAACCCACATCTTGCTAATCAGTTCCTGAAGTGCGCACTCAACTGCTGAGCTACCACCGCTGGGCTACAACGGCCCCCTGTATTAAAACAGCATAATTGATGAGTTTGACAGATTATAGTAGTCCACTGAGAATAAGCCATACAAAATCAACCAACATAAATGATCGGTCCCAACAGTTAATTCCCAGCTCTCCAAATCAGCTAAACGAACAAGCCCAAGTACCAAAACAAAGTTTGATTTAGCTTTACCTAACCTACCTTCATGTCCCACAAACGACATAAGGGCCAAAGTCACCCCGTAGGCGAGGTGACAAGTTTGACAACGGGGCAGACGTCACATGACACACATTCCGATACACTATTGAAGAAGGGTGATAGGTAGTTTCCGTTGTCGCCTGAGTAAAGATCCCAAATATTGTTTTTATGTCAGAAACATAAAGCGGCTGCTCCACCGTTCATTTCACGGCACAATAGAAGATGTTACACCCCCTCACCAAAAAGATATGTCGTATGAATAATGAATGTTAAATTCACCAAAGGCCGCCATGAAAGAAATGAGACAATAATTTGATGTCGAATGCCACAGGGCTGCTAACCAGCTAGCAGGTAAACCAGCTAGCCGGCTATGTCTGCGGTCAACGTGGCTCAACAATGCACACTACATTTCACCACACATACACAGTCTGCCCCATGTCACGTTTTAATGAAGCGAACCGAGCGTCACGGCGACATTAACGGAAGCCAGATAACCTTACCGTTGGTGCTAACGTTAGCTCAATAAGGGCTGCTGATAATGGACGCATGCCAGAAAGGAGGCGAATACAAAGACAAGACTCACCGTGGTGGCACACAGATCATTAACAAACCAGTGTCGTGAAAGGCGCCGTTGCATGTCCGTTCCTTTGCACATCTTTATGCCGTTTGCCGACAATACAAGCGCACCGGCAAGCGACACCAAGATGTTTACAATGTGGCTAAGCAATTTAGCCACCTGGCAGCTAGCTGGAACGGCCACGATAGACGCGAGGCCTGACCCATTTTGAATCTCAAGTATTTTTAAAAAAAACATCACTTTTCAACCCAAATCGATGCATCATAGCTATTCTGACATTTATGATTCATCCAAAATATGATAAATGGTGAAAGCCTGCAAATATGACACATACAGTAGGAAAAACTTGTCGGGTTTCCACCAAATAAAAAATGCACACTGACATACCTCCGACCCGGTACATGTTGGCCGCCATTTCTACCCTCCCGGAGTGTTAAAACGCAAACCATCAACTAAGAAAATCTAATGAATTACTCAAACAATGAAAAATTAAAAAAAATCTTTTCAAAAAGTAACGGCGCGGTGCTGTGAGATGACAATAGACCTTTGGTCGTACACCCAATCGGTAGATTTTTTTTTTTGGTGGGCACTCCCCCCCCTCCGTTTCACAGTTGCCTTTACAATACAGTGAACTCACAAGCCAAAAGAACACGGATCAACCCGAAAAACCACCGACTGGTGGCGAGAGGAGGGGAGGGGGCGTGGGTGACTACTGCCGCCGCCGCCGCCGCTACTGCAACGCGGACGCGCAAACAAACAAACGCGCATCGTACGCGCGTACACGTAGGGTGGAGGTAAAGAGTGATGGAGGGAGACAGAGGACGAGTTTCCACTTGTGACTTAACGAAAGACTGGAAATCGTCTCTACCGTAAGCGATGGCGTGTATCCGAGGCCGTGCGTGTAAAGTCCAAGTGTGTAAAAATAAATAAAAATAAAAGTACACGTGTGTGAAGTACGTTTTGTGTGCGGTGATTGTAAAGTAGCAGCGTTATGTTGATCTGACGACCGAATTCACTAAATCCTTCTATATATGCTGTGAGGGATCCAGTTTTTACATGTCACGATTGGAGAACGCGTTGTCGGGGTTGGATACGCACTTTGAAGGGTCGTGGGGAACTAGGGTCGGTCGCCTCAGGATGGGTTCGAACCCGCAACACCTGGCTCGTCAGTTCCGGAAGAGCAGCGTTCCACCCTTTATACTCGGAGACATGTTTGATAGTTGTTCCTGGTGAGTGTGTTTTAGAGGTATGCTAAAGTAAGGCCTGATTCTGCAGCTGATCCTGATCTTACAACGATGATGACACTCTATTGAGTGACTATGGCAACTGGGATGGGTGCAAGTCTACGAATACTGGGATCCCATCCAGCGCTGTACCTGTGCTCCCATCCATTGTGTTAGTAGTGGTCAGGGAGGACATTTTGCCAAATCAGTCTGCTGATTGACAAGACCATGTTTGATCGGTCGAGGCTGCCATTGATGCTGTGCCCTCACACAGGGTACTCTTGAAAAACCATTAAAATCGGCTGTGGCGACCCCGGAAAATTAAAGTACAAGTCAAAAGAAGACGAAGAAGAAGATATTGAGTAACCATATGTTGCAAACGTAGAAGAAGAGAAACTTTTCACTTTATTTATATCACAATTCATATGTGGTGTTTTTTTTTTCTATGTTGGGGGAAATATGCTGCTCATTTCAGTCTCACTCCTGTTGACGTGCGTGTCCGGCGGCGTGTGAGTGTGTGTGACATCACGGATGGGATAGGCTCTCTGATCGGGGTGGAGAGTTTCATCAGAGAGAGAGAGAGAGAGAGAGAGAGAGAGAGGAGTTAACAGGGATAAGATGCAGCCGTTTTCAAGCCGGTTTTACAACGCGCTATCGCAGCTTGGCTGGACGGTCGTCCCCTGGAACCAATGAGCGGAAAGAATCGGAGACTGGTAATCAGTGTGCCCAGCGTCCAGAGATCCGTTATGGAAGTGGGCACCAACCAACCCGAAGGAACGATATTCGGAAGGGAGCTTTAAACAGGCTGCAACGATAAAATGAAGTTCGGCAAGAGCATCTGTGTGCTCAACGTGGGGGGAACCCGATACGCCTTCACCCGCGAAGTGATACGGGATTTCCCTCTCCGCCGTGTGAGCCGCTTACATGCGTGCGTCTCGGAGAAAGAGGTCCTAGAACTCTGCGACGACTACGACCGAGACCGGAACGAGTTCTTCTTCGATCGTCACGCACAGGCTTTTATATTCATCATGCTCTACGTCCGCTCCGGGAAACTTCGTTTCGTCCCCGGTGTGTGTGAGCTCTCCTTCTACACGGAGATGCTTTACTGGGGTTTGGAGAGCGCACACTTGGACTTCTGCTGTCAGAAACGCCTGGACGACAGGATGTCCGAGATCGGCTTGGAAACGCTCTCCGAGGGAGAACTCCGACTTTCGGGAGACGAGGCTCCGAGCGCAGCCGAACCCGGGGATGGAGAGGTGGCCTCGGGCCGGGCCATATGGATGGAGAGGGTGCGCAAAACATTTGAGGAGCCCGGTTCCTCCATCGTGGCCCAAATACTGGCCTCGGTGTCTGTCGTCTTCGTGATCATCTCCATGGTCATGCTTTGTGCAAGCACCCTACCGGACTGGAACACAGCCAAGAGGAACACCGTGGAGGAGCACAGGTAAAAGTCGCTCAGCAGGTGTCTCCGGCCATTTAGGCGCAATTCATCACGACCGCAGCTAGGGGGAACCCCTTCCTCCTCATCACATCCTGTTTTGTTGATCTCATGATTTTCCTTCAAACGCCAAACGAGGCTGGCTGGGCGATATCTGTAAAATCGGATATCGTTATATTCTCAACGCACTGCTCATCGGTGCGTTGAGAACACGATGTGAACGGATTTATCAGGATGATCACGTAGAATATTCACCCACGAGAAAAATCTGAAGAAATGATATGTATAACATATGATGAGTGTATATACCCCAATGGTGGATGTGATGATCGAGCAGGCATCTTAAAAGCAACAGTCTGATCGGGTCTAATACTGTGTCCTGTCACAGCATGTCCATCCGCTGAGACCACGCAGGAAGAGATGTAGCACAATATCACAAGGACCGAAATCTCAGCGAAGATGAGGTCTCATGTATCACAATACTGACGTATCGATATCGATATATCGCCCAGCTTTGTCCTGATCTGCTGCATCACCACACATCACCCAGGCTGCGGGCTGCGCTGGCTCCTTTGCATTGTTGAGCATCACAGGATTCACACTCCACCACTCCATCAGGCGCTGACTACATCAAATCAATAACCAATCAACATTATCTGTAAAACAAGTGTGGAGTTCATTTGTTGTTGTCACAAACAGGAAGTCATTCACTCCATTAACCTCCCGTCTTCCTTTTTCTGCCCTTTTTTTTAACCATTCCCACTCTGCTCTGTGTTTTATCCATTTTCCTTATATGGAAGGCTTTATATTGGAAAAGCGCACAAAACGGGAAGCAATCCCCAGTCCAGTGAGTCGACGTATTCCTTAATAAACCAAAAAAAATCTACTCAGTCAACCATCCAGACTGCAGGTCTCCCCGAGCATGTCTCTTTAAAAAAACCATCATCATTCTAGGAAACCAAATTCCATTGCTCCATTTTCAACATGTATCCTGGTAAAAGAGGTGATTTATCTCAGAAAACAGTCTTTCTCTTTTGTGCGAGTGCATTTTGTGCATGAGGTGAAAATGTAAACTTTTACTTTTGGTCGGTCTTATTTTGGACGTGGCCTGTTTTTGCCACCGTTATCTCTCCATACATGGCTGGGCCTGTGTCGACCTAGGCTTGCAGACGGTTCCTGGCGTTCAGGGTGATGCTCAGGGTGGCAAAAGCAACATTCCATGTTACTTGGTGTGTGTGTGTGTGTGTGTGTGTGTTTCTTTTTCTTGTTCTGCACCTCAGATTCGTGTGAATGCAGTTTTTCTCAAGGCTCTGTGACATTTGTTTGGTCAGACTGACCCCCCCCCCCCCCCCCCC
>OMLC01067057.1:0-14424 GCA_900302585.1 Regalecus glesne | reverse complement strand
GGGACAAGACAAAAGCAGCCTGCACACACACACACACACACACACACACACTAACTGCTGTGTTTGTAATGGCCTAATTGCAACAAAATGGATATCAGTGGTGTCATCCACTTACACTGCACAGCTTAGCCGGAAATACATTGTTGATGACATCACTCCAAAATGTGTCAGACCGTTATATATGTGTTGAAATTATGACTCCCATTGTGGACATCAAAACATAATCTTTCACCAAAATAGAGTAAACTCCACTTGATTAGGATGACTTCACAGACATTTTAAAGTGATTCCATGTGGGAACATACATATACCACCAAGTTTTTATCGACCAGCTGCTTGTTGTATGAACACTATATCCAGCATGGCCCATAAAATCAACATATCATATTTATCAAATCCCAAACACTAGCCTCACATGAAAGGTATCAACCTGACTATATGGCACTGCCTCTGAAATGAGACCAGTGTCACACAAGGCTTGCATTCAAGTTACATCTGATGTAGCAAGGATGTTTGTGCAGAACCAGAATCTCGGATCTCTCTCAAGCCATAGAGACATTTTGCCTATACAATACACCTATAACTAAATGCACCCTATCTTGGTATAGAGTAAGAATAAATCAAATTAAATCAAGGACAATGATCTTCCAGTGCTGTTGTACCAGTGGTGAGTGTTATAGAGGCCCAAAATTTGAATCATATTACTTTTTTAAAAATTAGACAGAGATGGGCATAGGGGGAGAGAGGCAGGACATCAAAGTAGTTTCCACAAATTTAATATGACAGTAATCAGCAGAAGATTATGCCAGAACAAAGCTACAGAAACTAACTAGCTAGAGTTTCTGACCTTATAGATGACCCGAAAGATGACTAATGAAATCAGTGCATTGCATTCTATCAGGACCATCGACCTCCATCGACCTCCAGTTCTCAATGTAGCCTGTACCATGCAACATTATCAGACTGGTATGGCTGTTTCCCTTCTGCAGGTTACATCTACAATGCAATACTTCAGCAATACAGAGGACAGTTCAGTGGCTCACAATGGATGGACATCAACACAATCAACAGAAAAAGCTCACATTAACTGAATCCGGGAAAAAATAGTACATGCGGGAATCTGACACCAAAATAGCTTAAATTTTGTACATAGAGCACTCTGTGAATATCATTAATGAGATTCAGTAAATTTATATGGATATTTTCCCCATCTAAACTATCTGACCAACAAACAACAATGTGCAAACAAATGTAAGCCAGTGTAGGCATACAAACATTCACATTCCAGATCGCAAAGGGCAAACCCTTGAAAATGTTATTCACATAAATATTCAATATGAATCATCCTTAAGCGTGCTGCGAGCTGAAGTATTATACAACATGGTCTCAGCGTAGGCTCCAATATAAATCATGCCTGGAGTGCCATGTCCTGCTAATCAGGTGACAGCAATCTTCTGTCCATGGCATCTCCCCAACCGAGAGCTTCTCTCATGCTTCCTTGGCCTGAGTGGCTGAGTGCCTACAACCACCAGCTCGCTGATTACAGTATCAAGAGCAGTGGATTGGAACATGCACTGGCATCGCTCCAAAGTCTATTGCTCCAAGGGATTCTCTGAGAGTTTTATCTCCCCTGGCATTCAGTAAAGGAAGACCCATATTACAATGAAGTACAGGCTATTTTGTTGATTCCTTAAGCAAAACGGCAATTATCTGGTAAAGAACACAATTTACATTTTACACATCATTTTTGGGACAATGCTGTGTTCTGGAAACCTCATTTACCATGTCTGCCAAATTATGCAATTTCTTCAGTTAGGGGCAGCATGGCTCAGTGGGTAGACTGGTTGCCTGGCAATTGGAAGGTTGCAGGTTTGATCCCCGGTTCTGCAGAGAAGCGTGTCGAGGTGTCCTTGAGCAAGACACTGTTCTCCTAACTGCTCTGCCCTGTGATAGACCGGAGACCTATACGGGGTGTACCCCGTCTTTCGTCCAATGAGAACGGAGATAGGTTCCAGTTCCCCCATGACCCAATTTCGGATAAGCGGTTGACGATAGATGGATGGATGAATTTCTTCAGTTTCTAGAATGCATGGCTTTGAGTTATTATCAGACATACCTTTGGTAAGGTAAGTGATACATTTTAAAGTGAAGCATCTGGCAACATTGTAATCTATTGCCAAGGGGTCATTGATGACAATGAAAACCCTCTTTTGGGGCCTGAAGTGAAACCTTGCTGTGGTTAAATGAAAGAGGTTCAGGGTGAGGCCGTATCATTGGCCCATTGTCTCCAGACCAACGATCCTGCCCACAATTGCTGTGCCTGACGCTGTGTCCACCTTTTCACGGACATATAAGGCCGGACAGTGGCACCAGCCACTTCTATTCTATCAGTTCCTGGGCCATCAGGACTGCCACTACTTCCAGGGTCATCTTAGTGAACAATACACTCAGCTGTGCTCTAAGGATTTGAGCTAAAGTCAACTTTGAAATGTCAAACAGACGAGGTCAGAGAAAGCTGCCGCAATGTTGGGAGTGGTTTTATCTGCAAACATTACTGAATGCTCATAGTTTGATATGGGAGGGCTCCCGGCTATCCTGTCAAGAATTCATAGAAATGTTCAGCAGGACAAGAGAGGATAACAGAGTCAACTTTGATTCACTTTGATGACATGTGTCTGAAAAATGAAAACACCTCTCTGTAAAAGTGTCATTTCGGTTTTACTGCTTCAGTGATGTTGCTTTGTAAAAACACAATGTAACGTTAACAGTGGGGAACTTCATACTGGGGGAATCACATTTTCTGTGGTACCTGATTTGATTCCCTAGAGAAGTCATTTATCAGTGCGGTCAGTTAATTGCCACAGGGTGTCAAAGTGATTAGCACTGTAGCCTCACAAGAAGGTTCTGGTTCAAATCCCATTCCAGATTCTTTCTGTGTGGAGTTTGCATGTTCTCCCTCTGTCTGCAGAGATTTCTTCCAGATTTCTTCTACCCACCATCAAAAAAAATCATGCAGGGACTGCAGATGCGAATGAACTTGAAGCTATAATCCGGTGCAGCGCATCGAATAGTGGCACTAGTCTAAAAGGTGCACATGGTTCCTTAAGAGAAGCATCAACAACAAAAAAGGCCTGATCCCAGGCATTCCGACTACAATGCATGTCATCACCATCACGGTACCACAACTTTCCTTAACAAGATGGTGGGGGGGCAGTTTTACAAGACAGCTACTAGATGGAATTGCAGAGAAAAGCATATAGCAATAATAAAGTCAAACTGAGTTCATTTGTATAGCTCAAATCACAACAGTTCCCTATATAGACCAGATTAGCAGAGCAGCTTTCTGGTGTACGTTCCCTCCTAAAATTAATACCAACTGGTTAAAATCCATAGGAAACCATAAATGTTGAAGGCAATCTGTAGGAGGCAAAACGCACAGTTGCTCAGGGATGTGGGAAGTTCATTCCACACACAGCATAGCATGTAACTTCATACAGCTTTGGGGGTTTTTCAGTGAGGACTAAAGCCATTGAAGGATTGAATGTTTAAATTGGCTTGAAAAGGTGTATACAGCAGCTTTCTGTCAGACAAATATACACTTCAGAAAGCTCTTCAACTTGAATGCCTGGTAAAGGAGACCTGCAGACAAACTGGGAGCCTTTCTAAACACTGATTCTCAGTGTTAGAGACAGATTTATGGTGTATGACAAGAGTGTTCTTCTCAGTATTCCCCACTACAATTCCCCCGTGAGGAGAGATGGCTACAAAAGAAATGCATTTCTAGTTTCAGTTTGACAGCCTGAACAGGAATATAGCCCTCTTGAAAATAAAGACCCATTTAAAGGTCTTCATAGATATGTTTAAACTCAATATAAAAGGCGTGCAGATGAACATCAAGAAATTCACATTCTGCCAAAAATCATTGGCATAGAACTACCACAACTTCATAATATTTATACAACTTGCTGTAAAACAAAGGCCCAAAACATCATTAAGGAGATCAGCCACCCTGCTCATGTTCTGTTCTTACTCCTTCCATCTAAAACTGTTACCATAGTATCAACTCACACACCGCCCCCATTTCAGTAATCGTTTCTTTCCACAGGCAAGTCAGGTTGATGCACCTTTATGCACCTTACATAATTGTGTTATTATATACTGTATATTATGTTTTATAAGGAATTAATTTACCACATACAGAGTCTAGTGTTGTTTGTGGGGGATGGAGTTTCTTTATGTCCTTGTCCTTGTGTCCCTTGTGTTGCGACAGAGTCAGAGCACATGAGTTTCATTGTATTCTAAATACATAAAACAATGAAGTTGAACTTGAGTCATGTAGACGTGTATCGCAATCCATGAGGCGAAACAAACAAGACACTTAAGGAGAGTGGGTAGAAAAAAGAAAGAAGATAGAACTGCCTCTTAAATACTCATTTTAGGTGCATATGCAATATATGTCTTGACATAATGTTTTATGACAGGAGCTAAATTCTCTCCAATATGTGCAGCAAAGACATTTTCCCATCACGTTATATGTGAAAAATGCACAACACATCGTGTCTCATAAACATCCCCCTCTTTCATTCAAAGGGCTTTGTATTTCTAAAGCTGAAGTGGGTAAAGTTGCAAATAAACTGCATTTTGAACTGTTTTTTAGCTAACCAAAACAATTCCCCGAAGAGCAATACACCTTCCTGTTCATTTGAATTACACCCATAGACCACGTTCATGTGTTTCTGATTACAAGAAACAAAAATCTCATGCTTTATGACACAACCACATAAACTTCTGCTGCACTCCCACAGCAAGCATGTATACCCTCACATATTGTGTAACAAGAGGTCAAATGAGGAGAGCTATGCAACTCATTATTTATGTCTCTTCTTTCAACAGGCTTCTGGGGCAGTGCAATGGGGGTCATAGGGAGAGCACAGTAATACCAATCTGGCGATGTCATGGATCTGGACTACCACCCAAACAGAGGAGCCAAAGAATAAGGAGTGTTGTGTGAAAAAGATGCCGCTTTGGTTAGTTAAGGACTCGCAGGCTCCATATTTCATTCTCTACATCTGCTGGTTGCCATAGCGACCCTGGATTTGGGCAATTCCCAGGTTAGGTAGCTTCTGTCATTTCTGTCTTTGTTAAAAAAAACTTTAAAAAAAACAACCTACAAGACAAAAAAGGAAGAAATTGATGTTTTATTGGGGAGCAGTAAATCAACGACATGCATGAAAAAAAAATCTGCATTTTGTTGTTAAATGGTCCTATTCATATATAGTGTTTTTCTAGTCTAGCAACCACTCAAAGCACTTTATAATGTATGCCTCATATTTCTTGAGCATGGGGGGAATTGAGAACCTTTCCTAACATCTCCCAGTGGGATCAAACCTGCTACGCCCGACTTTGAGATTCTACTGCTGAGTCACTATAGCCCCCTCTTGTCTCATAGTCAATTTTTGTTTCTCCAGTTTAATTGCTGCACATGCCCTCAATACTTAAGGAGAAAGGTTATTGCTGCAGTCATAATATTCAACTGAGCTATCTGTTTTGCCTTTTTTAAAACTGTTTTTCTCTAATTTCTCATGAGACAGGAGGAAAAACACTGTAGCTTATCTCTAATGTGGAGGCACAAAATAATAAAGGATTTCAGCAGACAGTTTGCGGCTCATGACGAAAAAACATGAAAAAAGTGGGGCGATATAAAAGTCTAACACTATAAGTACTGCTGAATCAGTTTTTAACGTCAGTGAAATATCCAACAAAAAGAGAAAAGAAGAGATTAGTGAGTCACTCTCAGCATTTCCCCAACACATAAACACTGTCTTGCTAAAAGACTGCACTAAATGAGAGCTCATTTTGATAGTCTTAAGTTGTTTTGTAAAATATAGTAGTGTTGTGGTCTAACTCACACTCAGGCTGTAGAAAAAATCCTGAAACAATGTCTGTATGTATGCTTAATAATCCAGGTAAGGAGATCTCAAAAAAGGTTAATTGGTTAATCTGGAAACCAGACACTAGCCAAGAGAATGGCACAATGCAGATGACCTAATATGTCAGGCCAGGAATTCACAGTCTACACCAGTGGCCACTCTTTCAAGGATGAGGATATAGACATCCTTGAGAGGAAGCAACACTGGTTTGAACTTTGAGTCAAAGTGGCCATGTATGTGAAGAGGAAATTACCATCCTTGAACCAAGTGGGGTAGCCTATGAGTACATCTGTCACCATCTTATAATGGTGCAATTGCACCTATTCCCTAATCCTCTGTGAATAGTAGACATAGCCATAGAAACTCCAGTCAATGGCCATGTTTCATTTGAAATTTTCACTGGCTTCTGTCATTATGCAACTGTATTGTTTATAAGGGTGGGGATGACTGTAGTCAGCTTAGACTAAAGATGCCACCTGTATAAGTGATTATTTTTTTCTTCATTAAACATTGTGTCCACAAGAACTCAGTCAACACTTTTGTGGTCCTATAAAATTGTCTTTCAGAACCATTGTTTTCCCTTTATATGAACACAAGGGCAAAGGTCGATTGCAAATTGCAGAGAGTAAAGCTGTTATTTAGTCGATGTGTCAGCATGGTTAACTGTTAGCTGGCACGGTTAAAAAGATAATCTGATGCTCGCAAATGAAAAGCTGGATATCTGAAAGGCCCTACAATTACAAGCCAGTCATTATGACAGCATGGGTGCAGTTGAATAGCCCAGTGTGGATTCTGTACAAACAGAAGTACTGAGCGAAGATCATTAGGAGAAGGCTGCTGCAGGGCAGGATCCCACCAGCTCAGCCAGTGTGAGAGGCTCTTGGCCTCACTGGGGAAGGCCAGAGGAAATATGCTGCAGGCCAAGGACTCCCCAGTACCCCTGTGTTTAACCTGATTAATGTAATGAGCTTAGAGACTGGTGAATGCGCAGCATCAAACACAGATGCAGACAAACAGGCTGCCTTGCTTACTCAATTACTCACTCACTGACACTCATTGGTGAATGAATGCAAAACACATCAATAGGCCGAACCCAGCATAGCTACATGGCCACAGTTGCCAATGGGAATCGTTAGGACGGTGGATGGACCTCATTCTCTGAGGAAATCAGAAATGCATGCTGTTGCTTTACAGACTCAGACAAGATAAAAAGGATACTTCAAAGATAAGCTGTCAAAAATCATGAGAGCTAAAATAGATCAAGATTATCTTAATGTATGCCTGCAAATGGAATTGCGATTAAAACAGATCATTGTTCCAGTTTTCCTCTCTGTGAAGGCTTGCATTTGGTAGCATGGCCCTGATTTCGCATCTCTCAGAATGATTGATATGCTGTGCAGTCATATCATTTTTAAACTAACATGCAAACAGCTTTGCGAAAACTTGAACTGTAGAGTGAAAGTTGTGGTGAAACAGTGGATTCTGATGATATATTAATTGTTCTTGAGAGTCAGAGGAATGCAAAATATGCACATGAGAAACAAACAAAATACTACACAATACCAACTTACAAGTATGCAGGGTATTAGATTTCCAAAATGAACAAAGAAAACCTAACGTACGATGTCAACAACTGGGAGAATATGATTTGGAGGTCTGAGTGAAAATATTTGGTGGAAACATGATACACCTTAAAGGGGCAGCTACTTTATCCCCTGCAGAGTCATAAAAAGCAGACTAATCCAGATTTTCACCTTGATCTTGCCCACAATCTTCTCATTCAGTTTAACGATATATTGGAGCAATGAGCTTTTGATCCAAACATTTTTTCATTTGGTACAATGTCCTCTGTATTTAGTAGACAATAGTTTTCCAGGCACCAAAACAGTCCCTCAATTACAGTTTGAACACATCCCACCATATGTAAACATTCAGACGCAACCACACGTCTTTGAAGGGCATGCACATATTGCAAATTATGGCTGGCAGTCTGAGCACTGGTGCACAAGGCTTAGTTTTCAAGCAGTTTTACTTTGCCTTCCTTTAAACTTTGGGCACTGCCTCCCAGTGGTAGAGCATCAATAGGTAAAAGAGAACAAAGTGCATACTTGAGATCAATATGACAAAAATCTAAACAACTGCAATAACTCATAGTTCTTCTATCATCCCTTGGAGACCCAACATCTTCCACAAAAGAAAGGATGCTCCATTAGTAAAAGGTCATTCTGAGCACTAAAACTGATGATGAGGAACAGGAGCACACTCAGACTTGACATTGGCTAGAGCTACAGATAGCCCCGAGATATAATCACTACTTCCTCATGGAGCTATCCAAGGAGAGCACGGTTTGAGTGATACTCAAGAGTCAAAGAGAGACACCCTATTTAGGCCCACATCGGCAAGGATTTGTGAGTCTCATATTTCAGCATCAAGGCAGTCTAGATCATATGAATGAATCTATCTAAGCTGGGTTTATCTTTCTACTTGCTAATAAAGTAATGGGATTTATCTTAGAAGCTCTCCAAAAGTGACACAAAAAAGTCATTCATTCAGGAATGTACCCTTGTGGGGCCAATACAGTACTGTGACACGATGGAATGTCACATCCAGAGCCAGCACATGTGACACCTGCACAATCCCATCAGGATAAAAAGATGCTTTTGTCTGTGTTAGTGGGGTATTATCTGAGGTCTCCTCAGGGGACAGCTAAGTGACACTGAGCACCTGAAGGTATAAAAAAAGATCCCTCTGGTGCATTTTGTAGGCTCTAAAATCCTATAAGGCTTGCCATCAAGGACATTCTACCCTGATCAATTCAGTACAGCAGTTCTTAACGTTGACAAGTACCGTCCTTACCGAGTGCACGATGCGCTGCATCATTCTTTTCCTCATTGCAGATTTCTTCCTCAGTTATCACCATTTTATTTGTTTTGCATATTAACGCTGATACTCCACTGAACCTACTCTAAGTTAACAATACCGATATAATACACACAAAACCGTGACATACTGTGAACCTAATAATTCACACAAAAATGGTATGTTTCATATTTAAACTGCATTTTGACCTTGACTTGCCTTATCACACCACTGAAAAAGAGGATTAAACTCATTTTGATATTGCAGTAAGGCAAAGTTATCTTATCAATATCTTATCAGTTCACCCTGATATATATAATTCTATAGGTGACATGTTGTGATACTGAAGAGAAAACATACAAAAATATACTGTGATAATATAGAGAAATATATTCTTGCACAAGTGTCACAGCTACTGAGTACCCGTGACCATCCAGTTTTACCCTATGTCTCTGTGTTCCAGCTTGATGTGAGCATTGCATTCCCTTCTGTCTTCCCTCTTGATCAGATACACTTTTCTTCTATCAGGCTTATCAACTCCAGCAGTACATCAACCCTGGCTCTTTACCAGATCATTGTTCCAGCTACAGTTTGCAGTGAAATGCTTCAGGCCTCTCTGATGATTTAGAGACTACTCCTTGTGTCTTGACAAATCTATTTACTTGGCCTTATCCTCCTTTGATAACTGCTGTCTTCTTTCCTGTGCCCAGGATTACCTCTCACCCACTTGCTTACGCCCCTGCTTGCCAGCATTCGTTTGCCCAACTGAGCTTCAAACCACCTGCTCTATGCTCCCACTTTTCCACATCTGCTTGCCTGCCTCCCTGCTTGCTCAACAGCACTCCAAACTACCCAATCCATACTTCCCACTTTTCTAATTAACCCACCTCATTCATTTACTTTCATTCTATGTCTGCTTTTGGGTCCACTCAGTAGATAACAACAGGAAGAGATTTTGAGAATGTTACATGCTTTTATATAATTTCTAGTCTCTTCTATAAATAACAGCACTGATGTTTGAGACGCTGTGACAAGAAAATTGTAATAAGCCTTGTGTATGAGCATGAACCATGTAGCCTCAAAGAATACCAATGACAAAAATAATGACCAAAATAAACAACTTCAATTAGATATTCTGCATATGGGTGCCCCCTGTGCATTTTTTAATTAATCCACAGGAATCAATTGCTGATGTCCAAGCTCTCAAGCCATCCGAGTGCAATTGTAGATACACTCACTTGTAGATTGAACTCACTGCCTGCCCCTGATTTTTGCATGACGGTAACCTAATTGTTAACTCAACTGAGCAGAAAATCTGCAACATGCCTGAAAACTAGTTGAGAGAACCACAGCACACAAGAAAAATCATATAATTTCCATGAATACCATTGCTGTTCTGTAATGAGTGCAATCATAATAAATAAATAATATTAGTTTCCTTGATCTTCTAGTACATCTATGGATTTTAATACATGTGGGTTGTTATGTGAGAAATATGCCGGTGATATTTTAGGGATGATGGATACAGTAGCTAATTGCATGCATTATGCCCAAAATATCTCTTGTATATTTCTCACGTAAAAACACACACACATGTATCAAATTATAATGTATTTAATTATTTTGCATATGTAGTGTTTTTTTGCCTGGTTTGCTGCAGAGAAACTGCTCAGTCCAGTTAACAATCAGTTTACCAAAATCCAAAAAAAAACAGGGGTAGGCAGTAGGATTATTCTGTGGAGCGTATTTTGACAACCATACCTAGATGGCTTGAAACCTTAGACATTAGCAAATGACTCATGTGGAGTCATTCAAATTCATTTATGCATACAGTAGCTTCTTACAGGAGCTGCGGTAGCTCAGTGGTACAGTGCACATTTCAAGAACTGATGAGCCAAATGTTGTGGGTTTGAACCCATGTGGCATCAGGAAGAGCATCCAGCCTTAATCCCCAATTCTCCATCTAAGTCTGCATCCACAACCAGAACATGGGGACAAATTCTGACATGTAAAAATGGACCTCTCATGTAGAGTAGCTTCTTGATTTCTCTCAAACATAGGTGCAATCATATCTGAGGATTAGTGGTTAGTCGTAATTGCCTCAATGAGTTTTGGCAGCCCACATATACAAGTCATTAATGTTGACACAGACTTGTAATTACTGGGGCATTGAGACAAGGCTTTAGACCTAATGACCAGAATAGTTGCGCCTGCTTCTTAGGATGCTAATCGATATTTCCTCATCTACGCTAAACAGTTAAATTAACAGTGCATTATAAAGAATGGAGAATAAAGTGAGAAGCAGAACCTCAGTAGCAGAGCGCATGCTTCTGGAACTGATGAGCCAGAGGCAGCGGGTTCGAACTCATCGTGGGGTATCAGTAAGGGCCTCTGGCCTTAATCCTCCAAGCGCCATCCAAATCTGTGTCCACCCCTACACTGTGGGGACTAATTATGACATGTAAAACCAACCTCTCCTAAACAATGGAGAACAAGGCCTGTCTAGAATGCACAGCTTTTGGAAAATTAACAAAATCTCCAGAATTTAGCATAAAGGCATTGGCATTGCAACATGACATATAAAAAGTAACTGGCTGCATGTCTGTCAAATTTACTGTACTGGGCACCAGAATATTGAAATAAGCAGGAAAGAGCAAAACTAGGGAGCAAATATTAATCCATTAAAAGGGGCAAGATTTAAACTCACAATTTTGCAATGAAATTTTATACAGCTTTGCCAAATGAGCCACTCTCTGTGCACAGTTCACTCATTAAACAATACTAGGCATAAATCATACACAGAAAAGAATAACTTCTTAAACTAATCTTAACCATAACACTATGTGACATAAATGTATTGCTAATATTATTAACATAGCATGGTTGTTTATAAAAAAGGTTGAGAATATCTCAACACATCTTTCAGTACTTTGAGGTGATCCATTATGACTACATTATATCCATTGGTAAGGTCATACACCAAATAACCAGTATTTATGCTTCTGTGCATATGTACATGTGTTTAGAAAAGAGCAGTATATCAAAATCATGGGATACTGAAATGCCTCCATGTATTGATATTCTTGCATGATTTGTGTTCGTTACTAAAATTAGTTGGGTGATCGGGCCATATGTCTCACATGTCTTCCCAATGAAGGAACCTGAGAGGGGTCCTAAAATAGCTGATAGATGAGATAAAGGATGTAGAAAGAAAATACAGAGGCAGGCAGCTTTGCCATGTACTGTAAGACATGGCACTCAAATAATGTGTTTGCATATGACAGGGAGCACCCACTTCATCTAGAATTCACCCTCCTGCCCTCTGGTCATAAAAACAACAATGTGCAGGGCGACCCACATTAGTAAAGACATTATCTTCTTTGCAAAACACGCACAAAACAACTGAGCAAGTGGTATTCCCCTCACCCAAAGTGATAACAGCCTAATATCTCTGTACAGTTAGTATGTGTCATATGAGAGTTATGAAAATTAGCGTGGTGGCTAAATCTGGCATATTTCTGGTGTACCCAATAACCTGAACCAAATGTACCAACTCCATGATTACTTATCTACAATCAAATACTGGATATCCCTTCATTTCTTCCATCTAAACTCGGACGAAACTGAAGTTCTCTTACTTGGTTCTGAATACTTTGCCACAGCAGTTAATCAGTTTATTTTTTACTACTACTACTACTATTGCTACTACCTATGGCTGCTCTCATCAGGGGTTGCCACAGTGGATCTCCTCTCCATTGCATCTCCCCCCATCACAACAGTTATCTGCATGTCCTTCCTCACCACATCAATAAACCTCCTCTATGGTCTTCCTACTCTCCTCTTCCCTGGCAGCTCTCTATTGAGCATCCTTCTCTCAATATACCCAGCATCTCTCCTCCACACACGTCCAAACCATCTCAATCTCGCCTCTCATGATTTGTCACCATACCATCCAACTGGAGCTGTCCCTCTAATATACACATTCTTCCTCCTGTCCTTCTTTGTCAGCCCTAACAAAAATCTTAGCATCTTAAACTCTGTCACATCCAGCTTCACCTCCTGTCTTTTTTTCCAATGCTAGTTAAGAAATGGATTTCAAAAGCAGAAATGGAATCATAGTCATAATCACAAAACCCAACTCTAGTGAAAACCAAACCATTCAGCTGTATCAAAGCACAAGTTGCTCACTGACAGTGGTCAGTGCTCTGCCAAACCTACCATTCCTTTTCCAACAATATCATTTGAAAAAAAAGAAAGAATAAACTAGATGTTCAGTGTTCACATAGGTTTACAAGCAGAAATGCAGTGGCTATGCCAAATTCAGTAGCTAATTAACTGTGTGGGCTTTACTAATTTGTGACAACTGGACAGCAATACCTGCTACTGTGCACATCTCTGACAAGGGCTGCATGATCAGATTCATTTGCAGAGATCTAAAAAGGAGAAAGAGCCTTCCATCCCACACATCTTGCTTGAACTAACAAGACAGAGGGTTACGCTCCAAAGATCTGAGTACGGAAAGCCCACTGTACTGAGAGCCATCTCAGTTCTTTCTCAAACTCTAGCATCTAATTGTGAGGCTGAGCACACAGCTGTGGCACCACAGTTGGACACGGACTCTAATCTCTATGACATTGTCATGTGATTTCTCTTGCTACCCTGAGAGCATCACAGAGAGGCAGGAAATGAAATCAATGTGTATCTCCTCACTGAGTGTTGCTTCATTAGCATGAGCCCAACAGATGTAGCAGTAAATCTGATTTATGAAAGGGTGACAATAAAAAGCACCAAACACAGAAAGGGAATGGATAAAAGCAGATGCTAGAAGGACAATGTATTGTGCTTCACCACAAGTTTACCAACATTTGAAAGAGGACAAAATCAGGGCAATGAATACCTCCATTCTGTGCAGTATCTTTTCTTTCTTGTAATAAATTCTGGGTTCCAATCTCATGGGAGCTTAGGTCCACTGAGGACATGAGCTGCCCTGAAAGCATACTTTGTGATATAGGGGAACTATGAAATATCAATTTTTGTCACAGGTTATGCATTTTTCTTTATCTGTATATTTAAGGTGGGGCGGCATGGCTCACTGGGTAGAGAGGTCGCCTGGCGATCGGAAGGTTGCAGGCTCGATCCCCGGTCCTGCAGAGAAGTGTGTCGAGGTGTCCTTGGGCAAGACACTGTTCCCCTAACTGCACTGCCCTGTGATAGACTGGCGACCTATACAGGGTGTACCCCGCCTCTCGCCCAATGAGAACAGAGATAGGCTCCTATTCCCCCGCGACCCAATTTCGGATAAGCGGTTGACGATGGATGGATGGATGTATATTTAAGGTTCCTTATATGCAGTGTTGGTGGAGCCTGCATCCACATCATGAAACTGTCAAGTTTCTGTCTGCAAAAGAAAAAAAGGCTGATCTTCCTTTTATTCTCAATATACACTACAATATCTAAAATAATAGCTGGTCTTAAAATACATTTTGATAACATTTCTAGTGAGAAATGTGCATTTTATTTTCATAATGTTCGTTCAGTGAATGAACATATGTGAGCAATAATTTGTTAGTTATCATGGAGCTTCTTTCGGGTGTCTCCAGAAAACTGTTGGAATGCAACCTGTCTGAGATTGAAC
>OMLC01067056.1:5841-18484 GCA_900302585.1 Regalecus glesne | reverse complement strand
GGACAGCATCAGGTGAGGTGGGCTACATCCCTCCTCACCCTGCTGCGTCTCTGTGGCGCAATCGGTTAGCGCGTTCGGCTGTTAACTGAAAGGTTGGTGGTTCAAGCCCACCCAGGGACGTAATGTTTTCGAAGGTGTGGTGGACCCTCGATGTGATTACTGTTCTAAGGGTGTGGCATTAGGCAACATGTGGTTTGGACAAGGTCAGCATTACAGAGATATGACTGATAGAACAGGCCTATGTCACGGTTCTTATACCAGACCGTTCTCTGTGGCACAATCAGGCTGGTGATTTGAGCCCACACAGGGAAGCAGCATTTTGACGTCTGTGGTGGTATCAGTAACTATGGAATTGGTTGGAGCCAGTATGTGACTGAATATACGCACGCAGACAGATGGCTTGACATCAGACAGACCAGTAGCTGGACATGGTCCACGTTACAAAGAACAAGAGACATGTAACTAGAAACAGTGCAGGGATGATGTCATCTGAGTGGGACCACGGCCCTTTATTAAAGTAGCCTCTGTGGCCCAATCGGGTCACATGTTTGGCTTTTATCTGCAGTTCAAGCCCACCCAGGAATGTGCAGCATTTGTCATGGTACAAAATGTTGTTAGGAAGGTCAGGCAGCACCCCAGTCTCTTTTTGGTTAGCAATGCTCTGTAAGCAACAAGCTTCAAATCCTCGTTTCCCAGCTACGTGGACCTGTTTTATTTATTTCAAGGGATGACAGTGATTCATAGTGTGGCTCAGTTTTAGGGGAAACCTTAGATTGTGGAGCTGATGAGAGTTATTCTTGTCAAATTAAGCACAAGAAAAAGCAGTCCTTCGAGCCGGAGTCGAACCAGCGACCTAAGGATGTCTGTTGCATCATATCTACAGTCCTCCGCTCTACCAACTGAGCTATCGAAGGGCATGCTTAGGGTTCTGTCAATAGTATCTTGTTCATCATTTTGTGGACTGGTTGCCATGGTTACAAAAAGATGAAGAAGACCAGACTGAGAGGTCTGAGCACTGCTGCCCGATGGAGATGATAAAGGTGCCTGTTTCTACAAGCAGCTGACATTCTCAGGCATGCAGTGCTGGACAATGGAGACTGTGAAATCATTGGCCTCTCTGCAAGTGATAGATGAGTTATGATCTCGTTCAATACTTTTTATTACCTGATGCAATTTTGTAACTCACTGTAGCAATCGATCGAAAGCTCACCGCCATTGGATCAGCCTACCTGATGCAATTTTAATGTGGGAGAGAATACACACGTGTGCTTGAGATGTAATAAACCGTCGTGGACTGAACACACTGTGGGCAGTTAAAACAGTTTGAAATGGAGAACCCTGAGGTGCCTGCAGCACAGGAAACACTAGAGGACAATCCTGAAAGATAGACTCTGCTATGTATGCAACACACTTTTCAGATCTATGCAGCACCGCATTGAGTAGCTTGATTCTTGGAATAATGTGTTTATCAGTATGGAGCTCAGTGCTCCATGTTGGAGAAGCCATGTGGCGGTTGTAGGAGTGTGTTGTTCTCAACTGGTCAGTCCCTCTCCTCTTAAGCCTGTGCCCCAAAAATGTGCTTGCGTTCTTAAAGCTCTCCTGTCAGCAGCAACACAGCAGCCCGGCTAGCTCAGTCGGTAGAGCATGAGACTCTTAATCTCAGGGTCGTGGGTTCGAGCCCCACGTTGGGCGCAAAATCTTTTAAGATTTTTTTTTTAGTTTTTTTAAACGTTTTATCGCTTTTCATACTACTACCAATAATGCTTTGCTTACAATTATGCATTCCTAAAATTCCCAGTGGAGACCAAGTCATTACAACATGTTATGAAAGATCACAGCTGAACATTTTTAATGAAGGCCTCTCATCTGAAAATGTCTCTCACTAATGAAAATATAAACTACTACGAAATGAGATCTGACATTATAGATCTGAGGTCTTTGAGACGAATATATCTGTTTAGTCTTTCAGTCCATTTCTAACACCCATGCGTCTCTACTCACGGATGCACACACACTGTGACATACTCACAAGCATTCCTTTTGATGTGATCACAAATCCACAAATCAAAATGGGATCTGTGGACTTTTCACGTTGGCATCCAGATTATATTCTGTGTCTGCATCACTTTGCCGGCATCTTGTCTCTGTGGCGCAATCGGTTAGCGCGTTCGGCTGTTAACCGAAAGGTTGGTGGTTCGAGCCCACCCAGGGACGTGCTTACCTTTTCATGGTGGCAGCAATGTCCAAAGAAGCAAATCCTGCAGTGGATTTGAATTATTCATGAAGGGGACTGATCTGCACCTCGATCTGATGAAACAAGGACTGATGTCTCGTGATTGGTCATACTGTCTGCTAACAAATTCAGCAGCATAAGATTGACAGCCTGTGAAGGTATCTGATTAGCATGCACCATTAACACCTCTAGCTGGGCAAGAAGATGCACACACACACACACACACACACACACAAAACCAGTCTGGGAACTAAGAGGTCAGATTGGTTTACATGTATTTTATTAATCCCTATATGGTGAATTTAGATGCTACAGTAGTATAAAAAAATAAAAGAGTAGACACAAGAGAACTAAAGCAAGCGCACAAGTACCAAAACTAACAGTATCATAATAGTGGAGCCATATAGTAAGTAGCATTGATAGTAAGAGCAATAAATAATGCTGATAATGAAGTAGTCAAAGTAGCAGTGTGTGAGACTGACCCAGTGGCAGTCCCAAGTGCAGATGAATCAGGGAGGGTTGTGTCAGGAAGGGCATCTGGCGTAAACCCTTGCCCAATCAAATATGTGGATCATAAATCAGATTTCCATACTGTATCGTTTGAGGCCTGGGCTGCCAATGACCGCCACCATTGGCCAGCAAGTTGCAATGCGTGAAGTGAATAGAGGGGGAGAAGAAAGGGAAAATACATTTAGTGAGTCGTATGAGACTCACCAGACCGGAGACTGGAGACTAAGGAAGGAGAATAGGACTTGTACTGATTGGCTAGACAGAGGGGCCGAGCTGGGAAGGATGTGCAACAGGTTAGGACAATAAAGGATAGAGATATAAATGTTCTGACACATGAGGAGAGTCTTTCAGGATTCAAGATGTGCATTGTCAATCCGGTTGCACAAGTACAATTGTATTAAATTCTTAGACCGGGAGACTCCATCACAAAAACATGAACTAAAGATACAATGAAATATATGAAAGGAGTGTATATACACGCTCATACAGAACAAGCAATAAGTATAAAGTAAAGCAAAATATGCATGTAAAGTAGTATGTGTAACAGAATTAGCCAAAAAATGGATGTATTGAAAAGGTGGAAGGAGAACTTTGAGGGGCTGATGAATGAAGAACATGAGAGAGAGACAGAAGGTTGATGATGTGGAGATAGTGAATCAGGAAGTGCAGTGGATTAGCAAGGAGGAAGTGAGGACAGCTATGAAGAGGATGAAGAGTGGAAAGGTGGTTGGCCCAGACCACATACCTGTGGAGGCACGGAGGGTTAGGGAGATTACTGTGGAGTTTTTAACTAGATTGTTCAACACTATCTCTCAAAGTGAGAGGATGTCTGAGAAGTGAAGGACCTCACTGGTACCTGTGTTCCAGAATGAGGTAGATGTGCAGGGATGTATGTCACTTTTCCCAGAACATAAAAGTTCCAGACGCCAAATAACACAGCAAACTGTGTACATTACTAAGAACTGTCACTCTGCCTCCAACACGTCTCTTCATAGACTTCTACAAATTTATGTATATTTGCACATCTGTACATAGATAATCACTGGATTCCACCTTCTGTATACTCTCCAGATTTGTAACTTTTACATTGTATTCCTGTTTTGTTTGTTCTGCTTCTTGAGTAGCAGTGGGAGGTCGCCAAAGGAACATTCCACGGCTCACTGTGTGTGTACGAGAGGTGTGTGACAAATGGGCCTTTATAATCTTCATATTGCTGCATTAAGCTGGCTGATTCTGTGATCAGAGTGTTTATCAGTGTGGAGCTCAGAGCTCCATGTTGTCAAAGCCGTGCGGTGGTGCTAAAAGTTTGTTAGTTCTCACCTCGTCAGTCTGTCTGCTCTCAATCCCTGACGAAAAAGGGCGTTTGTTTTAGTATGTTCTTAAACCCCGCCTCCTCGCTAAATGCTAGCTGCCCGGCTAGCTCAGTCGGTAGAGCATGAGACTCTTAATCTCAGGGTCGTGGGTTCGAGCCCCACGTTGGGCGCGAATATTTTTTATCAGTTATTTTTGCATTTTTTTACACTTTATATATTTTCCTCCTACCAGTACTGTTTTGATCGCAATTACACATTTTCAAATGCACAGCAGAGATGAGATCATAAATGTACCCACTAATAAAAGAATATATTATTTTATCTTTAAAGAAGAGAATAAAAGAAATCAAAGCCAACAACTTTTTCCAATTCTTCCCTTCTCATGACTGTATTTATTCATGAGAATAAAAGCATGTCATGGAGGCCACAGACTGTAATCGGTCAGGGAGCACTGAGCTGTGAGGCGTTTGACAGTCTTTCAACTGGTTTTAAGAGGGCCAGTAGAACCGCAGCCCCTCACATGGTCAGGCAGGGTGTTCCACTAATTTGTGTTTGTTCCACAGAAGGCTGATGTCCAAATAATGGTGCAGTGCAACCTGTATAGGGGATATTCTGGAGGATCTGACACAATTTACTGAGCAGTACACACAAAGTCATGTGATGTAGGAGGGGCTAAGCCATTTCACATTTTATCGACCAAGCACACATTTTGAAAATAATGTCCAATTCTCAAAGCTCGGTGAGTTGTTTCTCTCACAGTGATGGACATGCTCCAGCTTTTTGTAACACAATGAGACATGTGGGAAAGGATCACAGCATGCAGGAGTATCTCACATTAGTCAACAGATAGCTATTAAAACAAAGTGCGAGAACCTTCGATGTTCTTTTCTACTGCAAACATTCCTAACAAAGGATCGTTTTTTACATCAGCCAGATGTCCAGTCAGCTGCTGCTATGATCAGGTTATCAAACATCAACATAACTTTAAAATGAGATGACATGCTGTGGACACTGCTGGGACAGACCACTGTGGTGCTGTTTATGACTGTAATCTATAAAAGCATGTAATGTTATTAGTGTAATAGTATTACACTCTTCTAGCAACCTGAGATTAGCTTCCTGAAGCCTGCCCAATGCTCATGAGCTTCAAAT
Source organism: Regalecus glesne (assembly GCA_900302585.1). NCBI lineage: Eukaryota > Metazoa > Chordata > Actinopteri > Lampriformes > Regalecidae > Regalecus > Regalecus glesne. Next base: position 13,276 of record OMLC01067056.1, on the reverse strand, counting down.
TCTCACTTTACCAGTCCCATAGCACTCTTTGTGCTCTTCGATATTGATAGTGAACGATACTGTTGCTGAGTTTTAGTTGAGGTCATTGATCATAAATCTGATGAAGGTTCGGCTCAGTGAAGTGTAAGAAAAGACACTCCTTCGAGCCGGAGTCGAACCAGCGACCTAAGGATTTCCACTGTTTAGCACCTACAGTCCTCCGCTCTACCAACTGAGCTATCGAAGGGTCACGGTAGCAGATCCTGATTATCGATATTTGACAGCAGGTCTGCTGCATTCTGTCCTCTCTTGGCATCCTCAGATTGGATTGAAGAGAGCAAATGTGTGGAGAATGTGCTGTTGTCCGTGGATGGGTTGTGCTGCAGTGTTTAACCTGCTGCACTGAAAACAGATTCCCGCGGCCTTGGTCGTGTGGCTGATAATCTAATGTTGACGTCACACATTCTTCCTAAAGTCACTCAGCTCATCGGTCCATGTAAACTGTCACAGTGCAAGTAGAACACCTGTTCAAGCTCGATAATCCAGGGAGTCAAAAAAGGTCAAATCAGGTTGAATCAGGTTGTGGGGGAACGGGGAAATGACACTTTCAGTTTCTGCAAGATCAAGGTGAGGGATTTACTGCCATTTGTGAGGCAAAGCAATGGGTTTTTATAATAACAGCTAGGTTAGCTCACGTGGCACAAGTACATAGTATTGGATATGGAACCTCAGTGGCCTACTTTTCCGCTCTAGTCAAGTCAATTTAATTTGTGTAGGCCATTATCACAAATCAAAAATGTGCCTCAGTGGGCTTTACACCAACACAAAGTGCTGTCCTCAGGTCCTCACAAACCCTCTGCTTCGTCTGGCAGCAGCCTTTGCCCTCACTGCACCAGTCCAGACAGCAGGTGTGCAGAGGCTGTTCTCTGTCTTCTAGTTGGTCAGCAAAAAAAGGATGCGTTCATTCAGCCCATTTGGGACGACATAACCAAATGTTACACATGACTGTCTCTCGTCATTCTTATAGGTGGAGACCCTGCTGAGGACCAGACTCAAAGAAGTCCCCCTTGATGTGTGGAAACCCTTGACTGGAAAGATCAGAGCCAGGTGAGTGAAATATGCACAATCTGCAACTGCATTTTGACTTTTATGTTGTTTCGAGGCCAAACAAGACATTTATCACACCCTTTATTTTCAATCTTTATCACCACATATGTTTGTTCCATCTTTGCAAAAAAGACTTACCATGCATGCTACATATACGACCCACAACAGGCATTTTCTCAACATTCGGTCATTTATTTAACATCATTGTCATTAACGGTATAGGACTTTATAAAATGTAATTGTTGCTGCTACGAGAATAAAGAAACAAGCTAACATGCACCAAGGGACCAAAAGCTCTCTACAAAAACAAAACAAAGAGTGATAAATGCCAAACTTAACTGAAACACCAAGCACCACACATCACATCCGCTAGTACTGCAGTCAACTAGATGAAAGTAAAATCTCACAAATCAGCTGGTTTCTTCTTCAAGCTTCTATATTTTCAAGTCATCTCAGAAACAGTCTGTCAGTTAGTTCACTCGGGCTTCCATGTTTTCAGGCCCTCAAAGACAAACCAAGACATTCTCTATCAAACGGGTTTGAATATTGTGAGGTTAACAGCGTGTGGCTGATAGTTACATACAGTCCCTCAAACACGTACACATCCCCTATGTATTTAAATAGATAAATGTTGCTGTTGACTCGGTAAAAAAGAGTGACGCATGTGTGCTAAAGGTCAAGAGCTGATTCATGTGACAGGAGGCGAATACGATTTTTAACAACCCTAACTACAAAGCAGCACTCCACTGCAGTGCTTTCAAAATGTCTGACCATCTAAGACTCTGCAGGATCCTAACAAAGCCCTGTCCCAGCCAGGCTGTGGAATCGGTTTAGCATAACCAGAATCTGAACGTGTGACTAAACATCTCACGGAGTAGTGTAAACCACATTTGTAACTGATCAGTAGGCCCAGTGCAGGCCGGGAGGGTATGGATGAGGGCAGAGGGAGCACGGGCACATGTATTTCATATCAGACCAGTCCATTAGTGTTGCTCCATTCACATCAGTTTTATTCCCCCAGTTGTAGTTCTGATCTTGTCCCTAATTGTTTCCTTGTTCTCTCTCAGCCAGTATGGTTTGATCCACTTTGGTCCTGTCCCTTTGCGAAGTGTCCAGGGCTAGCTGTATGGCCCAGACACTGAGAGGTCTCATGTAGGCCAGGGAGCGGTAGATGCCCTTCTCACAATAGGCCTCAGGTGTCTGGAATGCCATGCCCAGTCTCTCCCACACAGTCCGATAGCAGCCCTCCGCTGTGCGCAGGCCTTCCTTTACCATGTCCTGAGAGAAGACGGCCACAAAAGTTTGCAACATTACAAACCTTAGACGAGGTCACGGTCTTTTCAGGCGTCATGGGCCACAGATTTTAAAACACACTAACCTCATGAATCATGGTGGCTGCTAATCCATACACCACTCCAATCCAGACCTCGTCTGATTGGACGCTGGAGTGATCAGGCACTCCTTCAGGACGCATGCCATTGACTGCCCCCATCTGGCCTCCAGCAAAACTCATCACATTCAAGTCAAACACCGACTTCAGTGCACTACGGATCTTCTCCTTTGGAAAAGCCTTCCGGAGAGACAGAGAGGGAATAAAATCCCTAGTTCAGGAAAAACCCATAGTGATGTGCAGATGCAGCTACCTGGAAAAGCATTCGCCCCTTTTATCCATTTTTGCAAATTCATCACACTTAATTGACACTTAATTAGATGTTTATACAAAATGTAATCAGACAGAGGGAACCTGAACTGAATTCAGTTTCTAAATGATTGTTTTATTTAGGAGTAATCCAGCACCAGCTGACCCCATTTGAAAAGTTATCCCCCTAGTCACTCAATCAACCAATGAGCTCATTTTGATTGATGAGTGGATTCAGTTAGAGCAGACATCACCACCATCTACATGCAATTTGAGGGATTCCTACACTTCTCTAAACTGCCATAATCTCCAGTACTCTGAGCTTTTCTCCATCATTGATTCTCTCCATCTTCTACGGTTTCAAATAGGCGGGGCCACAGTAGCTCATGGTGACGTACAGTAGCCACATGGGACTAACGGTGACTCGTAAAATGGACCTCTCATACTCTTAAATAAAGGAGTCGGTTGTTCTTTAAGCCATATCTGCAAGGTTGAAAACATTATACTGGAAGAAGGGTTTTATAGGGTGTTTACAACCTGATTTTAGAAATAATGCACGTGCTTGCTGGCAAAAGAAAAATGGTTTCAGCTATCCGAACACAGCCTTGAAATCTGACAGCCACGCGTGGTCACAGTGTGCATTAAGCTGCTGTGGAGGAACATGCATTCCATGCTTCTTCAGCAGCACCTGCTCTCTGGGTCCATCAGAGAGAATCAGTCATGGAGTTTCCCCATACAGACACCGGTCAGAGCTTTGCTGAGGTACTACGTAATTCCACTGAGGCGGCTGACTCAGAATTCTTTACTACAGTCACTGCCACTGATTATAATCTAGCTGGCTTTGTGACCAACAGGCGTGCTTGGCTTCATCTGCAGCTGTTGGCACTGCCATTAGCTCAGACAAAAGCTATCCAACTGAATCACCGAGTTATTTGGTAGAGGTAGTGGGGATCTTGGGCAATAAAGCAAATCAAACTGGAAGTGTCCTTGAACAAGTCACTGAATCCCCGACTGCTCAAGCCCTGTGTCCCGAGTGTGTACGGATAGGCACCAGCATGACCATGACCCAATTTTGGATAAGTGGTGGACAATGGATGGATGGATGGATAGATGGATGGTGATAAAGTCCCCTGCTGTAATTCAGGACTTGGTTTCCATTTGAAAAGACAGTGGCTAATGACTCTTCTTAACTCCTTAGAGGGAAGATAAACTTACTTCAAATTCTCCTTCTCCCAGCCCGGATGCCCTCAAGAACCACTGGCCAGCACACTGATCTGACATGACACTGTTTGAAAGATCTCTCCCACTGCTGTCGTAATTATAGTACTTCCCTGAAATCATACAGGAAACAGAAAAATGCCAATTCAAAGTCCGATGAAAGATGGATCAGCATTTCGCCTTTCTTACAAGACTAAAGGCTGAAAGGCTTGACAAGCCTTTGCCTCTGAAAAAGGCTGTGACCGAGCTTGGATTGATATTCAGATCACAACCTCTCCTTGAAATAGTCATCCTCTTCATCAAGTTCAAAACATTTGCACCAGTCTGCTTGACTGACCAGTTGTACGTTCATACTCACCGTTCCACAGCAGTTTGTCGAAGGCTGCACTGCCTCTGTCCAGGATGTCTCGGTAACGCTGGTAGGCGGCCTCACTGTCTACCAGCCGAGCCATCTTGCACATCACACATACTGATGCCAGCCACAGTCCCCCACAGTAGGCACTGGGACAGAGCAGAGGAGGCACAACACATCAGAATAGCCAAAGCTACTCTACATGACCACACGAGGCCAAACAGCATTGGCCCTCGCACATCATTTAAACTTTGCCATATTTTTATGTGTCTGGTTCATTTTCACCACATGATTTTCTTCTTCAAGTTTCCCATCCCCTGTTCGTTCTTTTTCCCTAATCTGTATTTTTGCTCACCCCATTTTTTTAAATTCTCACCTAGGTCCAGTTACAGCCCAGCCGTCATAGGTCTGGTCAGCGTAGCCGGAGTTCTCTATCAGACCATCTCCATCCAGGTCAAACTTCATTTCTGACTCCATCACCGCCTTGTTAAAGTTTAAATTATATGGAAAATGTTGGTTCACCACAGTATAAAAGCCAAAATCAACACTAGATAATTCTACTTAGAAAACACAGGATGCATGTTAGAACAGAACATGAAGACGTCCTGTGTTCAGCATTATTTTATAGTGACTATACAACTCTGATGACCACCTCTTTGCTGTTCATGTTCAGATTGCTAAACAAAGATCAAGACCTGGCAGATGGGCCACATGTCCTGCAGGTACTGCCTGTCCTGGGTGAGATGAAAGTCCCTGTACACCTGGAGGACAAACTTCAGGTTCAAGTCCTTCCAGTCTGCGGTGTCATGGATGAGGTAGGCATTCACCCTTTGCCATGGCTCATCATCTAGGTGAAAGTAATACCGTGAGATAATGCTGTGTCGAGGGTAAATTAACAGTATTTTACAAATATATTGTGGGACAGCTTGAAATCACACCTAGACAGTACAACTACAGTGAAAAACATCTTTATTAACTCTGAAATGCAGCTTAAATCTGATTCTGTTGCCTCCGAACTTCCTGAGGTCATCTCTTAATGGGTTGAGTTATTAGACTGAAATGACCCTCGGCAGTTGCGATAGAGGTCCAGCTTTATGTCATGAGTAGGCCCCAGGTTGTGGGGGTGGACATGAACCTAGATGTGTGGATAAAGGCCAGATACCCTTCCTGATGCCCCACGGTGGGATCAAACCCATGTCTTGCTCGTAACCTCCCGAGGTTTACGCTCTACCACTGAGCTACAATGGGCAATTGTGACGGAGTAGAAGGGTCTATAAGCCTACCTGGGTCTCCTATGTCATGAGGAACCACATTTTTGGCCTTGACAGAAGAATACCGCCCACTCATCAGATGGAGTCTCTCTGTTGGGTCATGTTGAACCACACTGCCAGCTGAGGAAGAACATTTGATTCATATTACAATGTTTAAACACCCCCCCTTTTCCAGCAGAATGGCAGCAGCAGGTTGTTAAAGTTTCACCATGCCTTGAATAATATAATCAGAACTCAGAGGTCCAGAGAAAAAGGTCAAATAAAGCATCTTTCAATAATACAATCTTTAGAGTCTGAAAACGGCTGCAGTCTTCTGGGCCACAGTAAACCCAGGTCAGAAATGAGCCTCAGCACTCCAAATTGTATGTTGATGACATTAAAAAATGTCTTACAGTTTTAGAAAAGTGCTTTTATCTACCATTTAGATTTAACTCAACTAAACTCAGAGGAACGGTGTGCTTCCTGATAAAACATGCCTGACTTTAAACAGTTAGATGACAGCATTTTACTCACCAATGTCATACTGCAGGCTCAAGGCTAGCTTTGGCCACAACATGATAAGTGCAAAGGAAGCATAAAAGTGCACGTCGTAGGTATTGTACATCCTGTACTCCTGACCTGGGAAAAGAGGGACGTTGTTGGGTGATATGAATTTACACTTTAAAGCGATTCAGACAAGTTAGTGTGTTAATCCATGTCCTGTCCCGGTGTTTTGACCCATCAGTGCTTACATGGAGAACATCAGACAACTTTTAGTAAACAGGTGGTCTAGCTCATAGGCAGCATCATTCTTTTTTAAAAATTGGCTGCATGCAGGTATGTCACTAGGGCTATGAAGTGGACATCTTCCCTCAGTGTCAAAGCCAGTCCCTTCCCTAGCTGTTCCCACTTTTCACTCTGCATGTTGGGGACCTTTCCAATGTGGGTGTATTAAGTAAGCACACAGAAGTATTGCATGTGTAGAACAACAGTTAAGAGCTAAGTCCACATGTCTAGTCTTTGAGCTGGACGCCTCCCCTTTCCTCTCACCCTCTAGGTAGGCAAAGCGGCCATATTCCTTGATCACAGCAGGCTCAGCTGGCAGCCCCCCATCCTCACTGCGTATCCCCCCGCTGATATCACTGTCCTCCGGTAACTCCATCCACACCGTTCCTCCATCGGCGACGAAGTACAACTCGTTGAACAAGGCTGACTTGTACCAGGAGGGGAGAGAACTGAAAGAGAGAGCCTACCATTACAGGTATGTGAACATTCCACTATTTGATTAAAAAAAAGAAAAAGATTCCTTTTCAGTCCCACAAGGAGAAATTTGGAATTCTCTGCATTTTAACCCATCATATTATATAGGAGCAGTGAGCTGCCACCATATGGCGCTCGGGGGTTACGGGTTCAGTGTCTTGTTAAAGGACACCTTGACAAGCTTTCTGCAGGAGTGGAGATCGAACCTGTAACCTTCTGATTACCAGATGACCCCTCTAACCACTAAGCTATGCCACAGATTTAAAGTTAATGATCAGTTTATTGTAGGAGCTATAATTATTCCCAAAGTCCACTTTTACTCGTCACAATTACATTGTGAGGTTTGTGCTAATTCTTCACAAGTGGACATGTTTCAGAGTTGTTGAGAATCTGTTGGTCACAAAAGCAGAGGGAGATGGAGATGTACCTGTCCTGTAGCACAGGTCTCTGCCACTCCTCGATGGTCCTCTCCCACTGTTTGTAGTGGGTCAGGGCGTAGTGACTGAGTGATGGCGACGCATCACCTTCACACCCAAAGTAGCGGGTGTATCTCCTGAAAACATCCAGATGAAAGCTTGTATTTTGCTTTGCAGCGACACACATGAGGGGCAAACCGCAGGATGAAGAAAC
>OMLC01067050.1:0-14045 GCA_900302585.1 Regalecus glesne | reverse complement strand
CTCGATAAATACACAACATAGCTTGAAGCTCAAAAAGCCAGTTTTCACCTGGTAAGCCTCGAACTGTTCATCCGTAAACGTGGTTTGTTTGTTGCCCATCCTCGTTGAGTAATTTTCCCATCACAGAGACGTTACATCGGAAGTTCCCAGCGGATCCCTCTGCTCCATTCATCTACAGCCTCTTCTCCTCCCCGATCAGCGACATCCATAGAACAAACCAACATTCACCTCTTAGATTTCTGACCCCGTTGTTTCCGACTGGAGACGGGGGCGAACCAGCGGATCGAAGCCGTTTATGTATTGTTCTGCTATTATTCTGATCGCTGCTGTTTTAGGACAAAGGAGCCTTTCACATGTCCCCGGGGAGGCGGGTCAGGCGGTCGGTCCTGCTCCTTGTTGAATGTTGGAGGCGTCCGCGGACTGTTGCAGGACGTTGCGGACGAGACAGTGCAGATGTGATCTACTCTCTGCCGCTAGGTGGCGTCGTGTGGGAACGACTACTCCGGGCTTGGCATCGTTTTAGGATGATGATGTTCCTGATGTTTGAATCTAGCAGGAGAAATAACGTCACATAAAAACACCCCAGTCATATAAAAACACCCCAGTAGGTTAGCGGAGTCTCTCTATGGAAGGGACACGCTTCATTCCCAGGCCTACTCCTTGTTCCCTCTGCTCCGTCAACCTCCTCTCGTAGTTTGTGGAGCATTTCTGGTGCTGAAACAACAGTTCACAAGTACACCATCACAACCGATCCAGAAACAGAATCCAGAAAATCTGTGTGGGCTCTGTTAGAAACTTTATCACACTTCAAGCAGTTAATCGACACGTAAAGTTCCTCAGCACGGCGTGAAGAGATACGTTTAAAACACACAACACTATTTCAGCGGGATATCTTTGAGTGCACTGGTCCAGAGCAACAATCCCTTTTTCACAACCACAGTCGAGTCAGAATATTTCTATGTTCCTCTTCAAGGTTGGGTCGGCCCTGCTGCTCTCTGCCGGTTCGCACGGTGAGCTTGGGGATCCATTGTCAGTCCTCATAGGCCTACTGTGAAGTTGTCCTCACGTCGAGGATGCTTAGATGAAAGGCTAACGTCTCAGCCTATGATTTAAACTCCATCTATCATATTAAAGGCTCCACTGTCAGTTGATACCGTGTAACAAAACCTGACGGACTGAAATTTATACAGTTTGAATAAGATCTACGGAACCCCCCAAAGGCCACACGTCTAGGGAATGGGACACAATCCCGGGGTTTGGGGTTCAGGACTACACACCGATCAGGGGTGCTCTCTTATTTATGTACTACGGCCAGAATGCACGCAACGATGACATCACCAATCATACGCAGCACATATAATTGGAATGATGTGAGCATGTAAAAAGTTAGTTATTTTAAAGTTTCTACATTTTTCTCATTATTTAGATATAAAGTAGGGGCGGCATGGCTCGGTGGCTAGAGCGGTCGTCTGACAATCGGAAGGTTGCAGGTTCGAGCCCCGCACTGGCAGAGAAGCGTGTTGAAGGATCTTTGAGCAGGACACTGTTCCCCCTAATTGATCTGCCCTGGCGACCCTTCAAGGCTGTACCCCGCCTCTCGTCCAATGAGAACGGAGATAGGCTCCAGTTCCCCCACGACCCGATTTCAGATGAGCGGTTCACAACGGACGGATAAATACAAAGTGAGGACAGTCAAAAAAACAAATGAAAACATGATTTATAAAAAGAATGGCAAATGGCAAAATCCTCCTTGAGTTTCACAGAAACGCTTCCGACGGATAACGATGTGTGGGACGTTACATCGACCCTTCCTTCACGCTGTCACGAACGAAGCCCTCGGAGCGGATTACGACTTCTTACGAGGTCCTCCATCAGACCTGGCATCCACACCGAGGCTGTGATCATCACTTCCTGCTGGCAACGTCCCTCACTTCCGCCCCGGCTTCTCACACAGCGGCGGGCGGGACCAAGTCTCCTCATCAGAATGGCTGGCAACGCGTGGAGGTCAATGGTAAGAACACGATGTGTGGCAAACTCAGTCCATTACTCGGACATTTGTGTTAACTCAGCAGTCATGTGTCCTACTGGAGTTGAAGTATGTTGGCTTCTGTAATTCTCCGACCTCCCTTCACCCTATGCGGCCTGTCCTGTACGTGTCCTTCAGCGTGCCCACGGCATTTACTTTGGAAGGTTTCCGCAATGTTAGACAAGGATGGCTTGAGACACAGCGTGTTTAGGCCTTTTCCACCGTCGTTTATATGATTCTCAAGAAAACACATTTCCCCACGTTGTCATCGTTTGCCAATGACCCGCTCCCTGTGTGCTTTGCTTTAGCTATCCCATGTCGTGGGGGTGGTAAAGAGACCGACGGTTTGTTCACGGACCTTTTCCAGAGGGGTGAGTGCCTGCTTCGGTACCGGGCTCTTGAGCCGTGGTCCCACATTAAACATGTGTATGATTGATGTTCATGTCATTGCCATTATCATCGTGATGGCTCTACTATTACGTTTGCCTTTGCGTTTCTTCACCTGTGGCCTAACATGATCAAAAGGTCAACCCCGAAGTGACAAGTAATCTTATTCCCACCTGTGCCTGTCATGCTCCACAGGCCCAAACTGTTACCCTAATTCCCGGAGATGGAATTGGACCAGAGATCTCTTCAGCTGTCATGAAGATCTTTGAAGCTGCAAACGTGAGTTTTTAAATACCCGGTTTAATTTCCTTTTTCTTTTTTTTAAGAAAACGTTGATCTGTTAATGTTCATCTAATCCATAAGTGTATTGCCGAGTCAAAAGTTGTTTATGTTATACATCCTGTAAATTAGTTAGTTTAATGAACATCCAAGTCCACTCAGATGTTTGTAAGTTACTACTTTCTGACTTCCAACATCATGCGTTGATGCTGTTTGTCTAAGGGGGAAATACATGTATGAGTTTTATATGTGAGGGATGTCATTGGTGCTTAGCTTAGAAGAACCAGACCTCTGAAATAACTGAGTTTTAAACCTTAAATTACAACTTATACAATTGTCCAGTTTTTTCCACAAGTAGGATCTTGTACTTTTACTTGGCCTGAGTTACTATATAATACTGAATACTATATGATACTGTTGTTATTTAAAGGCACCCATACAATGGGAAGAGAGGAATGTCACAGCAATCAAGGGCCCCGGAGGCAAATGGATGATCCCACCTGATGCTAAAGAATCCATGGACAAGAGCAAGATTGGATTGAAAGGTATGCTTGCCATCTAGTAGGGCAGTTACAGAGTCACTCTCATTTATCCATCCCGTCCCCTGTAAAAGAAGTTTGTTGCCACTTTTACCATAAACAGTATTTTAATTAAGCTTTTTGTGCTAAATTTAAAATTGCAAATAAGAGGTCTGTTTTACATGTCACCATTAGTAGGGGGTAGAATTTGACTTAGATGGAGCTTGAGGGATTAAGGCCGGATACTTTTCCTGACCCCCCCCCCAATGGATTTGAACCTGCCTGCCTCTGCCTTGTCAGCTGCCAAAGTGAAGGGTCTTAACCACTAAGCTACTGCACCTCCCAGAATTTTGAAATTGCAAATAAGAACTGAACATATCTATGGTCAAATATTACATGGCACAATTGGTTCCCACGTTGTGGGGGTGAACACTGACTTAAAACACCTAATTGTAAAGCACTGTTATTACTCAGTCAAGATGGAAAAAATGCTGACAAGGTTATAATGAGGTTATAGACGAAGTAAGAGAATCTCAAAAAGAAATCTTCCGCTAAATTCAGGAGCAAGTAATGCATATAGATCGGTTTGTGTGCGTCTTGGAAATGTTCACTTAGTCTTGTTTTGTCCAGTTTACAACAAAATATTTGTATGCTGAAACACAACTAATGGAAACATACCTAATACTCAATTTATTTATTTTTACTCCACAAGGTTACTTATAATGAATAAAAACTGGATGTAACCATGAATACCGTCACACATCTCTTTTCCATAACATCCTTCTCTACACTCGTCTCACCTCTATTGTTCCATTCAGCTCTCACTTCAGTGAAATTTGATCAGAGATCAGACATTTCATCATATGTCATCAGTCCCTTGCTACCCTAAAGACTCAGACCAAATGAATAGGGTGTTTTCCAGCCTTAACGCTTTCTTACTTGTCTCCAATCTAGGACCTCTGAAAACTCCCATTGCTGCAGGCCATCCCTCCATGAATCTGCTGCTGAGAAAGACCTTTGACTTGTATGCCAATGTGCGCCCTTGTGTGTCCATTGAGGGCTTCAAGACCCCCTATACTGATGTCAACTTAGTCACCATCCGTGAAAATACTGAGGGCGAGTACAGTGGCATTGAACACGTGGTAAGTATAATTGTCCACATGTGTGAATAGATATTGTGTGTGTCTAAATATGTGCACACAGAGGTGTCATGAGTGTATTTTCTGTCTTGAAAATTGGCTCTAAAGAGAGTGATAAGACTTGCACCCGTCTGACCTTCTTTCTTGGCACTCAATGTGTCGGAATTCCTGACATCAGAGGAAAAGCCTTCTGTTGTGTATTTCACTGGTTAGAAGTCATTTGGCACCGATACACAGATACTATTTATTGATAGCTCAAGCCTTAACTCTGCGATCTCATTGCTCTGATATGGACTGCCTTTAACTGTTGGAGAGAAATTGCAACATTTTTATTGCATTTAACCATATTTTGATGATGTCGCATTTAGTGAGCCCAGAGTCTCATCTTTTTATGTTCCAGACCTTTGGATGGCTTCATGTAAAGTTGATTATTTTATTCTAGCTAGCTAACTAATTTATCAGCAGGTAGTTAGTTTCATTCAATAAAGACCAAAGGGAAATAGTTTATTAATATGTTTAATACTTACATCTATTAAGTGCATTAAGCACACTTGAGCAAGTTAACTCCATACCCTTCATCATAGGGGCAGTCTGTTATGCTTATTGAAATTGACACAACATGTATGTTCCGTGTTGTGTATGATTAATTTTTTTTTTTAATACATGAAGCGGTAACAACAAAATAATCTCCAATATACTTCGGTTGCTGTTGGCCCTGTCATGTTACTGCCCTTTATCTTCAGAAGGAGGGACATGTTTTATCAACATAATGTCTATGAGAGCTCATGATTTCCATACGGTTATTTTGTGCCCCTGTTTGTTATTGTGCAAAAGAAAACAGCACTGTAAGAACTTCCGGATTTCTGTGAGGATTTGTTTGTTGGAAAGTTTGAATTTGAAGAGAACTAGCTGACCCGTCCTTTAACTCTCAGTTATTCAAAGGGAGTTGTCTGTTTTGCCTCAATGCCATTGAATTAAATTCTGCTCCTGTAGGACAACTAGCTGGATTGAGGGGACAGGGCACATGTCCTTATTTCCTCCAAGCTTTCTTCTAGGTGAGGGTGCACGTAATCTCCTAACAAAAATACTCCTCTGTTTTTGTTAAAAAAAAAATATTTTACCAGTGCTTCCCTAACCTTACTGTCCATACCATATTTCCATCAGACTCTGTCTAGTTCCCTGTGGGGTTCATTTTGGGCTCCAGAGGCCACATGTACATTGTCAGCACAAACCCAGGCCTTTTCACCACTGTGACTCAGGCCCGGGCCTAGATGTTAGAACATATAGGAGGCATAGCTCAGTGGGTAGAGCCATCCTCTGGCAATCAGAAGGTTACAGGTTCGATCGACGGTCCTGCAGAAAGCACATTGAGGTGTCCTTGAGCAAGACACTTAACTACTAACGGCTCCCCGAGCAACACATGATGGCAGCTCACTGCTCTTACACAGTAGGATGGTTTAAATGCAGAGAAATACAAATTTCCCCTTGTGGGACTGATAAAGGAATCAAATCAAAGGTATTTCAGTGTCATTGGCTAGCCGTTTACTTTGTTGATATTTCAACCAGCCATGATTTATTCCTCCTGCGCCTGCATCACGCTGAGTAGCTGTACCAACTACCACATTCCTTAGGGGGAGATATGAAAAGAAAACAATAATCTTCGACAATACATAAAGTATAACAGTGTTACATTTACCAAGGTGACATAGTCTGTACAGATCAGATACAATGATGAGGAAGGCATGGAAATTATCATTAGAGAATGAAAACTGGCACGTGCGAAAAGGTCCAAGTGTACCTCGCAGTGAAAATCCCGCCAAAGTCCCTCAAGCTCCGTATTACTTTGCTGGTGTGGTTTTGATGTCACTACCTGCACAACCCTGTTGTTGCTAACAAATTGCTCAACCTTTTGTGCTTATCTACACTAGCTGTTGTTGTTTTATCACCCTCTATTTTGCCAAATGGAAGCAATGACCTGTTTCCTCTTTCATTATTCAAGCTTAGTGCAAACAAGGCAATTGACTTAATTGAAATTATTTTTATGCAATCTATGTATTTCAATGTTTGATTCATACAGAATTTAATGTTGGCCTATCTCATTGTTGTAGATTGTGGAAGGAGTTGTGCAGAGTATCAAACTGATAACAGAGGACGCCAGCAGACGCATTGCTGAGTACGCCTTTGAATATGCCCGGAATAACCAAAGAAACAGTGTGACAGCTGTTCACAAAGCCAACATCATGTAAGTGGGATTCTGGAGCTTAAATGGAAGAAGTACATCTTCTTCATGCTTTTCTTTCACATTGTCATTGAGTGCATGATAGTTTTGGTTGCTTTTGATGTTAGTGATTTAGAATTCCAGTTAGTGCTACTATTAAACACTCTTAATGGATAAAGGTGTCGGTTTGATGCTTGAAGTCAAATTTAAATGTCTTTATTTCAAACAATTCAATGACAATAATTCTCAAGGAATCCAACAAATATTTTATGTTGAAAAGGAGGAAGAGGAAGTTACTACTCATTATTTCCTGCCCCCTCTGATAGGTCAGTTTTTTGTGTTATGGTTACTTCGGACTTGAGACCCTGCAACATCTGGCTTGTCAGTTCACAAACCATGCACTTCTAACACTGAGCTACCACGGTCCTTCCTGCCCCCTCCCTTATGGTCAATTAAGAGACCTAAATATTAAGCATAGAATTTTTCTCACATGATAGTATGTCAGATAAATACAATGAAAGAACAACAAAAACAAATATTTCTAATAATAACAGTAACAGCATCCACCATGTATGTCACTGTCAGAGAAGCAAAACTTTCTCCTCATTCTTTTACAGCTTTAAAATATTTTTGTAACTCTTTTTGAATTTATTTAAACTTGTGATTTTCCTTGAGTTCTTTATCTAAACCATTTCACAAATTTACCCCACGGTTTGAAATAGAAATACTTTGGTGAGTTTACAAACCCAGCGTTCCTTAAAATTAAAATTTTCTCTTAAATTCTGCCCTGCCTCTATCTGAGAACAGTTGTTGTATGTTGCCAGCAAGTAGATTTCAAGTAAAGATGTTTCAAAAGAGTTTCAAATACTATGACTAGAATCCCCAACCCCATAGCTAGCATTTAACATGAAATTTAGTATTCCAAGTAGGACGTACTGTCCTACTTGAGGCCCTTATACTCATATGTTTATGGTAATGTACAGTCTTTTCAGGACTGGTTGTTTAGAAAATTTTCTATACTTTTGAGAAACTTCCCATCATATCAGATCAACACCTTCTAAATCAAAGAGCTCTTTATTATGAGATTATTTGATTTCTGCTGACATTACCAAAGCCAAACTAGTTGCATCAGGTCATCTGGACATAGGTTTAAAACAAAACATGAGTATGTTACAACAGTCACTGAATGTCATCCTCAGCTCAGGTGCCATTTGCTTACATATACAGATGGAGGCTGCAGTAGCTCGGTAGTAGATTGCACACATCGGGAAATGATGAGCCAGATGTTGTGGATTCAGTCCCACTGCAGGGTGTCAGGGAGGGTGTGTGGCTTTAATCCTTCACCATCTGATCCTGTGTCCCACCACAATGTGGGGACTAATCCTGACATAAAACTGATCTTTTTTATATGGATTCAGACTATGCTCAGTTCACTTTGTTTATTTGAATACCATCCATCTATTGTCGACCGCTTATCTGGTGTCGGGTCGGGGAGGTATTTGATTACCACCATACAAATAGGTATGGAGGAGCTTTTGTTGAAATGGTACCTAATGTATTTTCCTTGTACAAAACTGATGTGATTTATATAAATATAATCACAATAAAATAAGATAATCAAAAGCAAGCATTTGGACGCTCACTGTGTAGTTAGTGCTCAGCCCTTTGACAGTAACTCATGCTTGCCTGTCTAACAACACAAAATTCCTCAATTTGTTGCTTTCTTTACCTGTACTGAAGCTGTGACCACTGAGCTGACTGTGTGTGTGTGTGTGTGTGTCATTGTGTTGTCAGGCGTATGTCTGACGGACTCTTCCTAAGGAAGTGCCGAGAGGTAGCAGAGAAGTACAAGGACATTAAGTTCACTGAGATGTACCTGGACACCGTGTGTCTCAATGTAAGTCAAAAGCACATCTATTCAACATAGAAAACTTAGGATAAGTGTGCATTTGTATTTAGCCTGCCTATGCCTACTCACATTTAGAAAAGGGTAGAAAAGCGATATAGCCGAGGAAGACTATGATGGTGGTGTGGGGGGCTGCACCTTCAGCCCAGCTTCACCCACAACAAAACTACTCAGGTTTTCATAAGTTGACGTGTCACCTTTCTACTTGCCTCATGTTACACTGGTCTAATCCATTGGACCCTACATGCATTGCCTGTGTAATATGGGTGTTTGATGCCCCCATATCACATGGGCAGGGGGTTGATGGTAATGGATCACAGTGTGGGTTTTCACCAAAAGAAAGAAGCTGCTGTACCTCTTTTTGTTCAACTTGTCAACCAGTCTTATCACCGGAGGTACATACTGCAACATAAAGTTTACAATCTCTTTTTAAAAGGGACACGCGTAATTTCAGATTCTAAACATGGACGGACATTTTTGATCATTTGCAGAAAAGGTTTGTAAATATATAAAAAACCTCACAAACCGGCTGTGATAGGAGAGCACTCAGTGCTTAATTTGTAAATCTGGAGGTGCCGAAGCAAAAAGTTATCCCATGACAGAGGCAACCAAAGCCTATGAGAGGTCCCAGAGCACAAAAAAAACCATTTGCAAAAAGTCACCAGTGTCGGGTTATGGTGGTGGAAAACCCTGAATTTGTTAATGTGATTGGCTATTATTACTGTATTATCTACAACTGACATTAGCGATTTTGTGTGTGTGAGTGTTTTGCTTTGTTGTTTTTTATGGACAAATCATTGATGTGATTGGATATTATCGCTTGGGAATAGCAGGGACAACTTTTTATTCGACTGATACAAGAGGTGCCGGATCCACTCAAATAGAGCGCAAGCATTTGAAAGCGGAGAGGTCCCGGAGCTAGCTCCGGCACAAATTAAGCACAGAGTGCACCAATATCTCTCTCATCTCTGGTGCCTCTACTTTTCAGATGGTGCAGGACCCCACTCAGTTTGACGTGCTGGTCATGCCAAACCTTTATGGTGATATTTTGAGGTCAGTATTGAAAAAAAAATCTTATGTTTTTAACTAACATTTAAAAAACCTCCCAAAATTGTAATCCTAATTTATGTTTGAACTGAGTCATTCTCACAGGCTATCCTTAATTTATCTAAAAACTCTCAAAGTGTCTCCAATCTGATTTTGTTGTTTAAGTTGAGAAAAAAGATTTTCAATTTTGGCCTATGTCGATATCCACATGGATTCATGTGTCTTTGTGTTCCAGTGATCTGTGTGCTGGTCTGATCGGAGGACTTGGGGTCACTCCCAGTGGGAACATTGGAGCCAATGGTGTTGCTATATTTGAATCGGTTCGTGATGTGCTTTTTGTGTATTCGGGTGTTTTCGAGGAAGAAGTGGATTAAAACTTTTGTTTGCCATAACATTTTCTCTGAATGCTTGAACTATATTGCAGTTTTTTTTAGTTGTGATTAGGTCCACTAATATGAAAACAGGATCCCAGGATATTTATAACTATAAAATCAGAGAGTTGTTTAATGTTTGTCTTAGTGTCGGTGTGTAAATCTATTTTTGGTTAATATGGGAATTTTAAAATGAAAAAACCTCTCTTAGAATAGTTATTGATCATCTTTTATGTGGGTGAAATGCAGTTGTATTTCTATACGAGCAGCAATTTGATGTATTTGCATTATCCAATATCACCTCACATTCGTTTTAGTGGAAAAAAAGATTGAAAAGTAAAAATGAAACAGTGAATCAGAAATTGATGTTTTGCAAAAAATAGATTAAAGACAATGTGATAACTGGGGATAAGACACAATCACTGCCAGGCCAAGGCTAATGTTTTTATCCGTATAACATTTTTTAACTGTTATTATATTTATTGTTTTATATAATATGATTATGTCAGTAAAAACAAAATGTGTAAAATCTCAATTCAACTAATCTGTGTTGGTTTCCAGGTTCATGGCACAGCCCCCGACATAGCAGGTTTGGACATGGCCAACCCAACAGCTCTGCTTCTCAGTGCGGTGATGATGTTGCGCCACATGGGGCTCCATGAGTATGGCAAGAAGATCGAGACAGCTTGTTATGACACCATAAGAGACAAGAAGGTGAGGCTCTCTACCTCTTAGTGCATTTAAGGGCTAATGGGGTCCAGAAGGGACATTCCCATCTGTTTACTTGTTCAGGGTTGGCATAGCTCAGTGTGTAGAGTGGTCATCTTGTGATCAGAAGAGTGCAGGTTCAATCTCTGGTTTTCCAGAAAGCATGTGGAGGTGACCTTGAACAAGACACTGAACCCCTAACTACTCCCTGACCACCACAAGACGGCAGCTCCTATATAATAGGATGGATTAAATGCAGATAATTGCTAATTTCACTTTGTGAGACTTATAAGGGAACCTAATATATATATATATATATATATATATATGTGTGTGTGTGTGTGTGAATAATGAAAACTTATTTTGCAGCTATCATGTTTCTAATGGATGTCCTGTATTTTTCCTAGGTGCTGACTAAAGACCTTGGTGGGAACTCCAAGTGTTCAGAGTTTACTGCTGAGATTTGCCGTAGAGTTCAGGATCTGGACTAAATCTGCTTTAATGGATGTAGCCATTGTAGAAGCTCCTTTGTTTTCCTGCATGCTCGCTGAACTATTTCTGCATGTTGGCTCTTGCCCCAAGATAAATTGTTGAATTGTCTGGAAATATTCAAGTTACCTTTGCTCTGCTAATCCGTTGTTTGAGAGGGAAGTTTGTTCTCATTTCACGTATTTAGTTTTATTGTACAATATCCTGGGAAGACTTGTTTGCCATAATAATGCAGGATAGATGCAGCATAGAGGACTTTTTACAATGGCTACCATTGCAGTTCAGTCAGCGGCACCTTTAATGAGTACTTATCATAAGTGGAATTTGTGGATTGCTTATAATCTAAAAATCAATTAAACAGAAAGTCACATTCACACCATTTGTACGCACAATTTAAACTACATTACCAAGGTGGACAGAAGTCGTTGCTAAAGGGTTGTTTCTAACCAAGAGGTACATATTGATTACATTGCCACTCTACCTACCTACTCTGACAGTTTGGATAGTTGCTGTTTTTTAAATTGTCAAACAATGTAACTGCTTAAATGTCGTTTATTTATTATTTCTACTTCAAGTCCACAGAGTTCGATGTCTCATGCAATGCAGCTCATCTTTAAACGTACATATATAAAGAAATTTAGATGGTGACTTGTTCTGTGTCATTTTTTCCCCTACTGAAAGGTAAAACCAAGTTGCTGCTGGATATTGTCAAAGTGCTTCTGGTCATGATTCGTCACGTTAAAACTAGGAATGATTCCACCGCTTCAGTTACATGAGGCACTGGAGGAAATAGTGTTAAGCTTGTATCATACAATACATTTAAAATGACTCGTTTCGTTTGTAAAGTGCTGTCCTATTGAGTGAAAAACTGGCATCCAGCATATTCTGTTTGACTGCTGTGAAGGCGGATTGGAACATGCTGAGCTGGCAACCCGTCAGGGAGCAAAGCTCTTTCCTCTTCCTGGAGTGGAGGCTTTGGACCCACGCCTCTTCGCTTCCTTTTCGGCTCTCATTGGTACACCATCTACCATCTAGCGGCTGAAGAAGGGGTCTTGGGAGATTTGGCGAATATATCAAATTTCGAGAAAACTGAGGAACCGGGAGGTGGAGATGGCGAAAACCTACGACTACCTTTTCAAACTGCTTCTAATCGGAGACAGCGGCGTCGGCAAGACGTGTCTGCTGTTTCGCTTCAGTGAGGACGCCTTCAACACAACCTTCATATCGACTATAGGTGAGTTTCCTGCTCTTACTGTTGAACGCCGTTTTCTGACAAATGCAAGGGCCGCGGGAAACGAAACCCTGGTTTCTGGCAGGTTTTTAACCACATGCAGACACTGTGACAGATGACAGAATGTTTCAAAAAGCGAAAGACCGAGGGGAACAGGAAGAGGCCTGTCTGTTACATGATTATAAGCCTTAATGCACCAGAACAGATGTGGCTATCAAACATCACCACCACTCACCTCCTGCCCTCTCGCCAGATGTTGGAACACACCCATGAAAGCCCACAGCATCATTGTTAAAGCTCCCTTATGGTGGACGACTACGAAGGCTGAGCGGGCCGCACCGGGTTCACATATGGATGGGTTCATAGAATAAAGGAGCGGGAATGCCACAGCCTGAAACTAGGGTAGTGTACTCGGATTTAACATGCGGCCACACGGTGTGTCTGGCTGGTCTCCTTTAACACTGCCACTCAGCGGAGTTCTCAGTCTAGAGTCAGATCTCCACACGTTCTTTTGGATAAACTGACAAAAGAATCACTTTTCACAGGAGTGCGTTAAGGACGTGACTCATATGGCCATCTGGTCATACTGCAGGCACTCGTTTATTAATATTAATATTGTTATTATTATTATGCCTTATTTGTGGTCACGCCATTTTATGATGAGGATTCTGGTAAATGGAAAAGAAAATTAAGCAAAAACGAAGTTAAATGCTTTGTCAAACTTTATAAAGAGATATTTTTAGGATTACTTTGCACTGTTGAATAGATTAAGTGTATATGTCCAAATTGGGAAAAGTCGTATTTTGGTGTAGAATTGTGGAAGCTCTGGGATTAGTTTTATGCTTTCACCTCCTGATACATTAAAATAACATTTCATGAGGACCAGTTCAACCCAAACTAAAGTAGGGCCAGTTCAAACTGCCCCCACCAACCTCCGAGAGAAGAACAAGCTGATGTTAAAGGTCTGAAAACTAAAAGGAAAGATAGGAGCCTTTGGAGTTGGAAGGTTTTTAGGCCTACATTAAAGGTCAGGTTGGGTCAATTTAGTGCTTTAAGATTAAGGTCAGGGATTTGAGGTAATGTGAACAAGCTCAAAGTAAAGACAAGATATTTGAGGAATTAAACACCAGCATAACTCAGGTGTTGTTTCTTTAACCTCGGGCTGAACAAGCTGCTGAGTTGATTCTGACAATGGAAGGAATTTAGCAGTTCAAACCAAATCACCATATGATGTCAGCAGGTTTGATGCTTTCTATTACCCATTTCAGAAAATTATCATCAATAGAAAGTGAATTGAACAATTTTCTTCCATTTGTTGGCAAACTATGTATATATCTATTTATTGTTCCATTTATTTATTTATCTGTATTTATTTGAGGCAGCAAGTACTTATCCGGGGAGTTCATGGTTGGGCCTTCCCTCATCCCCATCTTCCAGTTCATGATTCTTCAGGACTGTTAAGCTTTGCCTAGTTAATACGGAGAAGACACTCGTGGGACTATCTCTGATTCACTACACAGAAGGATTGAGCAGCATGGTACAGGTTATACACAGCTAAGCTTGAACAGGCATCACATATAAACTGCCCTCACAGGCCCATTGTCTGTTCTTCTCCTTATCTCATGTCTTCCAGGTGTACCCCACCGAGGTCATTATTCATGCACATGGTGGAGACTCCTTATAACGCTACCTTTGTTCTGTTACATGTGAGCTTTAAGAATCGATC
>OMLC01067049.1:0-14678 GCA_900302585.1 Regalecus glesne | reverse complement strand
GGAGGAAAGAAATGTGTTGTTTCCAGACAGCCAGGGGAAAGTGATGATGCTGCATGGACGAGAGGGGAAGATGAATGGGATCAGTTACATAACCAGACCAGTTTTCCAAGCTCTTGGATTGAGCTTTAACTGTGAGCTCTCCACGCAGATTCGCTCGGTGCTATTCGCTCCCCATCCACAATCCTTTAGCATGCACATCGCAGCACATGAGAGGCGACTGGCACGCCGTGATGTGACGCACGGCTCTCGGCTCTGCCGGAGTTTATGCAAGGCTAAGATGAAATGTAGCAGTTTGCGCCCACTGTGACCTCACAGATTATATTAGCCATGATATAACCGAGCGGAACGACCCTAAATAATTACCTCAGACTACCGCAGTCGCAGGAACATCTGGAACAAGGGGTCTAATCTTATGATTGCGGAAATTGGTAACATATCGGCCTGCCGATATTCAGAATGAAACACGTGGCTGTAACTTCTCAGATATCCCCCGACTCTTCAAAATGAGAGAAACACTGCGAGAGAGAAACGTGTCGTGATGCAGAGGAGAGTTGCGCGTAGGCACATGGGCTTTGCGCAGGGCAGGGAGCGGAGGCTGCTATACGACCCTACGAGGGGGAGTTTCTTCTTGTAAAGCTCATTTGCAATGCCTGCACACACAAAAAAACTTTATGAAAAAAATCCCGGTGACTTCAGATCCAAGGAGGTGGTCATATTCATGGGAGCACAATTCAAACTCCAGTTCACTTCGAGCAGGAGTAACTACTACAGCTGCAGCAGCAGCCAGCGACCCAGTCACCGCTGCTCACTCTCTCTCACTCCCTCTCTCTTCCCCCCCTCTCTCCCTCCTCTCTCTCTCTCTCTCTCTCTCAGCGCCTCTGAAACAGATGGATTAATAGTGTTGAACATTACATACCGCATATTTTGCTGCACACGTTTTGTGTCGGCCGGAGCAGGGAAGTCCGTCACTTCTCCTGACGTCGCGCTGCAGCCACAGAGGCGCTGATTTTAAAGGGGTTTTTTCTAGGTTAATTTTTGCCCAATTCTGCGCTATAGACCTCACCTGGGCATTATGAGGAGCTATCCAGGCACGCTGCATTCCTGGGAGAGAATGGCGTCTTGCTGAGCTCGTTTAAAGACGATCTTTTTCAAATTAGCTCTCACTTCAGCTTTTTTTGTGTTGTCATTACATCTTTGCGGTAAACTGCAACGTGATCGCTGCTCTCGTTTTTTTTTCTTTCCCAACGCGGTACTTTCAAAAAGCGGCGCATGTCTCCCAAGATGGACCGTGTGCTGGTTGCGTTAGCGCTGGTTCTCACAGTCGCACTGTTGCAGATGTGCGACGGCCAGGGGGTCTCAACAGGTGGTCTGACCGAGGGTGCGGGCGCCCGCCGGACGCGGTCCCGGGAGAGGAGTCAAGGTCATTTGCCAAAGGGATCGGAGGACGCCGCATCCTCCCGGGCTTCCGGCGCAGCCTTGCCCTCCGAGTCTTCCGTGAACCGAACCGGAACTCCGGCAAGCCTCCCGGGGGGCGCACCGTCACCACCTCGGCGAGACGGCAGACACGCCGCCGGAGTCAAAGTGGATCCGGGTCACGGCGCGCAGCGCGCCGCCAGACAGCTGCCGGTCCCCCACCACTCACCTCAACACCGAACCAGAACCAGCTCCAGACAGAGCAGCAGACAAACCTCTGCTATTGCAAGACGACTGGTTGGGTAAGACGGACTGTCACAGAGTGTTCAGCTTTCTGCAGCCATAGCTCACCAACAAGTTACACAGCAAACCTGCTCCAAGTGCTTCTTGGCTTTCTGAATGTGTGATTTGGTACTTGGTGATGAACGATGGCACGGGAGAGCTCTCAGACTCAGAGAAGCCTCTTCAGAGCATGTGACCCAGTCTCATTGATAGCATGTGTGAGCCTAGTGCTGCTGCATGGTTCCAATCTCATTGATAGCATGTGTGAGCCTAGTGCTGCTCCATGTGCACAAACACGAGCCGGGGTGTTGAATGACTGTGAGGAGTAAACATGCCATCCAGTAAGGGATGGAGCTGTGCTCTTGAATGAATGTCTCAGTGACCATTGCCTGAGCGAATAGCTATTCTGTCGCCAGGGTCACGGCAGGACATTGAAATAATGGCTGAGGTTAGACATGCCATGTGCTGATCATAGTTCTGATAATGGGAGATTTTAATGAACAGCAAATGTTGTCTAGATGGAGGGAGAGATGAACTGTTCATAACCCAGCAGCTCATGCTGTCCTGCATGCTCACTCCTCACTTCCCCTGTTGCAACACATTCAATTGGCATTGAAATTACAGTAGGAGAATGGCCTCAGACTACCTCTGTGCGTAAACGAGTGCACCCAGTTTGTGTGGATCCACTGTGCTGCCTTGGGCCATGCACCGCAGTGGTTCTACTGGAGCCTTGGCTGGCGCACATTTGCAAATTCGCTCAGTGATCAGAAACACCTGTTTCTCCCAACAGCCTCCCCTCTCAATGCTGCAAATCCCCATTTTTCCCTCTCCCCCCCTCTCCCCCCTCTCTCACTCTCTCTTCCCCCTCTCTCTCTCTCTTTTAAACTCCAAACAGGCCGATCGGTGGTTTCCATTCGAAAGCCCTTTTCTTTTTGTGAAATGAACCCTCGTGCATTC
This sequence comes from Regalecus glesne, assembly GCA_900302585.1. Taxonomy (NCBI): domain Eukaryota; kingdom Metazoa; phylum Chordata; class Actinopteri; order Lampriformes; family Regalecidae; genus Regalecus; species Regalecus glesne. The sequence continues at coordinate 12,026 of OMLC01067049.1, read as the reverse complement.
AGTACCGTTTGCACCGTAGGGACAAAGCGTGACACACAATGAAGAGGAAAGTGTTTACTCAACAATCAGAGGGGATCTAAGGGGTTCACCTTGGGTTGCAGACACCAATACAATTGGGATATCTCTCCACTGTGCCATAAGTCTGTCTCATGCCCCTGGCTAACACATTGTTTATGTGGCCAGTTGATGTGGAATGTTTAAAGAGTGATATGAGGGTTTGGCTATTCTGGTTAACCATCTGCTGGGATGGGTGTAAGGTTTACTCACAGGGCTGAAGCCCTAACTACTAGAGTGCAGACCAGGAAATGGGCTGGACAGGGTGTACGCCTTATATCAAGTGCACCTCGATGGATTTAGTACAGAAATCTGGCAAATGAAATGTACAAAGTTGTTACATAACGCACCGCCAATAGGCTCTGCTCCATCACATATTAATAACAACCCAAGTGACCACTTTTGTCACAGAGAGTTGCAGTGGTGCATGCTTGAATTAACAAGCTGTCTATTTAGGGGACATATTTGGAGAATTACCGCCTCAAGTACCACATCCAACCTGGTTTATTGCGGCGTGGGGAGAATGCCTTGCGTGGTGTCCCCAAAAAAGCCTATTTCAGGCTTGTATGAATAGAGCCAATTCAAATGAAAGGCGTGTAAAGATGGCCTTGCATAAATCTTCAGCAACATTACCTCCTGGTGATTTGCTTTAACGCTTTCTGATTCATTAGTTTGAAATGAGGGATCCGCTTCGTCTTAGAGAAAGTGGGCTTGTGACACATTTCCTCTTGGAATCCCCAACCCTGCTTACTCATTTACTGCACCCTGAGGGACTGGCAGCGCTGCATTCAGTCAACCTTCCCGTTTGGCTTGACTCATTGTGAATGATTTGCTTTTCCAGTGCACCTGTCAGAAATGATGGATCCTGACAGTGCAGACAGTGGTGTAAATTCTTTTTTTTCCACAAGGTCAAATAATTTATTTATCTGTGTTGCACCATTGAATTACACTATCCTGAGGTATGAACACCATATCATATATCATCTCATAAAAGATCACTCATCTATCCATCATAGGTTTTATCAAATGTGCCGTGAGGATGTGGCAGTTCTATGTTGAAAATCCTTTGATGAAATGCGAGTGTGGTAATTTGGAGTCGCTTTGGCACGCGCTCGACTTGATGCGCTTGATTTATGACACCAGGGAGTCTGCCAAAGGGCTCGCACAAGCTGCATGTCATCCCGGCGTGTCCTCACTAACAAATCTGCGCTGAGCTCAACCCGACCGAGGTCAATGAGTCGAACTGCGTTATCATCATCACGTCACTGTGAGTCAGACATGAGTGTAATACCTCGTGAGAAGATGATGGGGCGCAGATTTATGCCAGGGCTTATCCAGTTTCAGGTTCACTTTGGCCCTGGAGTGGAGCGTCCGGTGCCTTTTCATCTCTCTCGCCATGAATTTGGCCAGCAAAACAAACGAGGGTTAAGAAAACCATTAAGAATCCACTTGTGGCCGTTTGAGGTTTGTCATTCTTCATTTGCTCTGAGATTTATGGAAGGTTCAGGATGCTTTTCATGTCCCGAGTCTCACATTATCCCCCTGATCTTCCCTGATATTCCTGTAATTGTTTGCACCGTGGTTGCTCACGTAACAGAAAGAGAGCTCTGTGGTTCCCAGAAAGAGTTTCCCGATTCACTCTCAAAAACCTTATTAGATCAAATGCAATTTCAGCGAACTCTCTGACGTGTGTATTTCCTTACACTAACCACATCAGAATGATGTGGAGTGATGCAAAGCCCGCAGAATAAGGCCTTCATTTGAAATGAGGGGAATCAAGACCCGATCCCCATTTTGATGGCTTACTTCTTCTCATGATGTGTTGATTTAAGGGGTCAGCATAGCTCAGGAGGTAGGGCCATCATTTAGTAATCGGAAGATTTGTTGTTCTATCCCCAAACCCTGCGGAAAGTGCGTCGGAAGCGTCCTTGAGCAAGACACTATACCCCTAACAGCTCAACTCCAGAGATAGAATGACGATCTGGGAAGGGTGTTTCCTCACCTTTCACCCAATGAGTACTGGGATAGACTCCAGCATGACCCCACGACCCGACTTTGGAAAAGCAGTTGACAAAGGATGGATGGACATGTGGATTTGTCATCATGCCAACAAAAACAATATTTTATTAGTATAGGGGCAGCATAGCGACCCGACTTTGGACAAGTGGTCGATGATGAATGGATGGAAGGATACAATGTATACTGTACCTCATATTATGAGAATATGTTATCTATTTAATATATCCTCTTCTCCTCAGGCCCAACGTCTGCGGAGGTCAGCAGTGCTGTTCTGGATGGACTGTGGCACCAGGAACCAGCCGCTGCATTAAGCGTGAGTAGAAAAAAACTCCAGTTTCCTACTGAAAGACGTGCACCAATGTGATCTTTTCAATGATTTTGTGAATTGTGTGTTCCTCACCAACGCTGGACAGCACTTTTCTCTCTCTCTGTGGAGACCTCTGCATGGAGAAAATTGTCTCTGCATGGAGGAGACTGTTTTTTATAAATGTATGAAGTTGAAAAGTGATTAGAAAAAAATCAAGCACTCTGAGAAAGTAGTAATTACATTATTTTAGACTCTAATGAAAGAGAAGCATTACAATCGTATTAACAAAGGCTGCAAAATAACAGAAAATAGCTCCTAATGGCCGTCCCATCAAGGGAAACTGCCTTGCAGTAAATCTTCCCAGGTTGTTATTGCCCCCATAGTAATTGTTTGTCATGTGGTTTTGCCCTTACAGTTGATGTAAGATCCTAAGCATTGAAATTACCGGCGCGTAGCACTTGGCTCACTTTTTTGACAGAAGCCTTTAATTAAGGGTGGAACTGCTTCTCTCTTCCTTTTATTTAACTGCAGTGATATTAGACGTCTTCACTGCTGGATGGTTAAAAGTGTGATGGTGGATAGTGGGTGTGAAAGAGTGATTGGCGATTTCTCAAGAGGGTAATTTCTGCAGAAATTTTAACAGCTTGAAAGTTTTACCTTCCTTTTCACTGCAGCGCTTGGCGGGTTTGCTGTTGTGTGGATCGTTTAGTAGTCAGGGGCTGTGCTGGTAAGGGGAACCTCATTTCATTAGACCTGTTGTTGATTAAGTGACCTACTTTGAAAGAATGACAACCCATCACGCCAATGCACGTCTCTGCATTTTAAGATGGGAAGTTGACATTTTCGGCCTCCATCGCGGTGCAGAATGAAATGACAGGTTAGCACCGAAGGCGTTGTAGAAAAAGTTATCTTTGTATTTTACAAGCACACAATGCGAAACCCACACTGTTGCTGGTATTTCTGCAACGACACAGTAATTAACCTTTTTCTCAGACACACACACACACACACACACACACACACACACACACACACACACACACACACACACACACACACACACATACAAGGACAGCCACACAGTTTTGGCTGTTTACCCATCAAACAGTTTTTGATCAGAGGTCAGACAATTCGCCCGGTCCTCGGTTTGATGACACAACAAGCTTATTGGCCACAGCACCCACCTAATTAGATCTCTTTCCCTTTCAGCTGGCGCTAGCCTCCCCTCTCTTTTTCTCAAGTCCCACCTAAAGACACACTTAGTGAGGTGTAAATTACATTTAACGTGAAGCTGCAGTCCCCCAAATCAAATGAGTAAATACTTTTACTCAGCCAGAAAGTAACAGGTCCCATCTAACGTGTCCACGTTAAACAAGGCAGAGCATCTGAGAAGGCCAAGTCTCCATTCAACCATCTGGACCCTCTTACAGCTTGGCCCTCACCCAGACTTGACTGAAGGCTATGGTATCATCAGCTGAGTGAACCCCACACCGTGAGCCTCGCGGCCGGCCAGGTGCCAACACAAGGCCTCAAGACCCTCGCCACTGACTGAGGCTGGGATTGGGAGCCCCACAGAGACCTCCGCAGAGAATGAAATCCCTGGCAATCTCATTCTGTGTCTGCCTCAGACCCGGGTCGCTTTACTAGGGGATGAGAAAACATGTTCACAGTGGGGAAAAGAAAAGGAACAAACCTGTCGACCGGGAGCATAAGTAAAAACACATAGTAGTTGAGCCACATCTAGGAAATTCTATGTGAAGGAATTGAAGTAATGTCTGATATTAAAAGTGTCAGCTGCAGGCTTCACCCGCAAAGCTGGATTGGGTGTCTTGAGCTATGGTTCCTAACAATACCTCCTTGTTCATTTGGGTTGAGCTCAGAGCAAATATATGACAGGAATTGGTTCGCTAGTTGTCCAGGGAGCCCGCCCACATGTATTTAGAAATGTGTTTATAGAAAGGTCTATGTCTGGGTCTCCGTTGGTCTTGTTGGAGATTGTTGTCTGGCTTTGTAAAGATTTAGTTCTAGCCAGATTCCGGTGGGTCTGGTGTTGACTGTCTCTGTTCTCTTCTCAAGATGGATGACTTGCAGACATTGTTTGTCTGTGTATTTGGGCAAATCCTGTTGAAAATATTTGATGCTGTGCAATGGAACACTTTGATCCACTGGAAAAAACTGAGCATTGCATTCCACTTGTGTTTTTTTCCTTAACTACCTTAACAAGAGAACAAGTTGAAGGAATGAGTTTATTGATGGTGGATGAGACTCAAAAGTGTGTGTGGATGGTCCCAACACTACAGCCAGGTGTAAAGATGGCTATATTTAGTCCCATCTGTCGACTCACAAATAATACTGACCCCCCCCTTCCACACACACACAAAGATGACATGATGCATCTGGTCTCTGGGTCAACCTTTATTCTCCTCCCTGAGCTCATCCATGACCTGCTGATTTGAAAGCTATTATCCAGCTGAAAGCTTTGAATCACCACAGGAAAGCTCAGAGGTTGGTTAGCTATGGTATTAGTCAAGCCTGCCTGAGGATATGAACACAGCTTTATACACACGAATTTGACTGCCACCATAACAGAGACCAACAACCTGGTATTTACCACAGCGATTGCAATCTTGGAGATGCTTGTGCACAGGATTAAAAACACAGGTTACCAGCAGTACCGTCCATGGAAGTAGCTGGAAGCCAAGATCGAAGCTACACGGAGAGAAAAAGAGAGATGCTTGCCAGTTAAAAGAGGTGGAGAAAGGTGTGATGAAAGACAGACCCTGGCTGGAGAAGTACAGCAAGATGGAAATGGATGATGGATGACCCCTAGCAGGAGCAGCCAAAGGTGGAGGAGGAGGAGGAAGAGGATGATGATGATGATGATGATGAAGAAGAACTAAATAAATAAATAACAGCCTAACAGGTGCAAGAAAGAAACTTCACTGCTCACTATGTGGTCCAACACTTTCAGACACACACACTCAGCAGGCCGCTACTGCAATTGCATCAAGGAGGTTACAGCAGCCTGAAACTACCCAAAATGTCTGTGATACCACAACAAAGTCTCTATAGCCTGAAATATGACAACCCAGGCTCAGTGCCACGATGATGTGACTGACTACACATACTACTTTTTATTCAATATTAGAAAGATGATCCTGGCTGATGCATGTGATGTCTTCTTCCAAATATGTTTGAATGTTTGCAGCTCACGTGCTCTCAACAAGCATTGGTTACGAAATGACAATATTCCACTGCATACCGTAGGGGCTTGGTGCTGAAGTACAGCCATACTGTCATTCATGAGAGAATATGTTGCGGTTTTGTTCTTTTGTAAAACATGTTTCTTTTAGTCTATTTATTTCATTGACTTCAATAATACTTATTGCATTGAAAAATGTATTATTTGTGATAAAAAAAAAGGTTGTTGGCAATATATGAGTATCCCCACAGATGTATGGTTTTACTGCCTGATTTTACTTCTTGGGAGCTCAGCTCCCACAGGCTCCCACATAACTCTAACCCAGATAACAGATCTGTTATCATCAAACTGCACGATTTCAATAACGAATAAAGTATTCTTGCAGTCATCAGGGATAGAGTCAAGCTCACCTACCAGGGGAGTAAGATTTATATCCACCAGGGTATATCAGCCCAAGTGAGGGAGGACAGGCATCAGTTCTGTTGAACATGTGAAGCACTTACCAGGAGAGGAATATGGTTCCAAATGGGGTAACCGGTCCGCTTGTGCTTCACTTTGAGTGGAGATGAGAGGACCTTCAAAAGTCCACATGAAGTAGAGGACTTTCTGAGCAGGAGTGGACCCATTCGGGTACTGATTTTTAAGAAATGATTAATCAGCTTATACCACACACTTAGTAGAAATTCAGAAAACCCAAGCTTACAAATTGCAGCAGTAAGGAGCAAGAACCAAGCTGCAATATATGTGACAAAGTGACAGCGCTCCAAGAAGTCATTCTGGATATTTCGTGTACTGGACACATGTATATCCTGATCCTGATCAACTTAATGTATGGACTTTTCTCTTCTGGTTACTTCCAGAGCACCAGCCAGAGCTGCGAGGTACATGGGCGAGCGGATCTCGGCCCCAATTTTGTAGAGACATCTCTCATTTGTGTTGTTTCTTTTTATCTTTTTTCCCTCTCGATGGGCTTGGTTGGATGAATGCTGCATGGAGTTTGCTTGGTTCTGAGCAGAATTGGTGCTATACATTTTCAGATCATCTTTCTTTTAGGCTACTTGTACAGATTTATACACTTGGTGACCATGATTATCCCCCCCCACAATATTACCTTAATTACGACAGACTTTGGATGGTGATCCCTTCAATGTTGTTAGCCTTTTTTTGGGGGGGGGCTTAGAGACTGAACCGAGTATTGGCAGTGGGATGAACATGCTTACAGCTGTTATGTCGTTCTCTCTGTGGCAGAGGGACACATCTCAGCTTCACACATCCTAGGACACTTAATGCCATTAAACGGTTGTCATATGTTCTTGTTCTTGAGGGGTTCCGTTTTGTATTAGGATTTGATCCATCATTTAGCAACGGACCCTTACTGACAGTTTCATTTGCTGCATTATTTTCCATGGTATCGAGGACATTAACCATGTCATCAGACACCAGAAAATCCGCCTTTCCTTAAGGAAGAGAAATAGCCTTTCTCCAAGAAACCCACCTTTCAGATCTGGAACACATTAAATTAAGGTGGAGCCGGTTGGACCAGGTGTTGTAGTCATCACACAATAATCATTCGGGGAAAAAAAGAAAAAAGCAGGCGCATTGTTATTCTCCTATATAATTGCCTGCCTTTTTACTCTTGATAAAACAATAACAGATAAAGAGGGTCACTGTAAATTTTAACCTCACTACCTGTATGGTGAACCAATTTTCCTTAGATCCAGATATGTTCCAAACATATGCTAGAAATACTCTTTTGTTCCACAACTTCTGTCAGATTTGGCAACAATTTCTTCTCCAAAGACACTTTTGGGAGGTGACCTTAACTGTGTACCTAACCCAAATATTAATGTGTCCCTCCCACTCTATTCTCTCCCAAAAAAGTGTAAAAATGTGTGAATCACTTGATGACTTGGATTTGTATGATGTCTGGAGGATTCTACACCCCTTAGATAAAGAATTTTTTAAAATCTCAATTCTTCATCAGGGGTTTTCCCGATCAGACTATTTTTTTCTCTTCAAGAACTGTTTTGGATGAGACAATGGACTGTACAGTTGGCACCCAGTCTCTCTGATAATTCCCCTATCAGTGTAATCCCCCCATATAGAGAGATGTAGACTGTAGATACAGACGATTGAACCCTATTTTATGAAGGAGTCATCACTTTGCTGAGCATGCTACTACATAATGGCAGAATTTTATTGATGAAATACAACTCCGGATATAAACCCTTCTACCGTGTGAGAATCTGGAAAGCCCCGTACACATGGGGCCATTATATCTTATACATCAGCATAGAAAAGAGATGCTCAGAAGAGACAGATTCAAGCTATCTTGTAATAGATCTCTACCAATACAGCTGGATGTGGCCTGATCTGATTTAACCGGGCTATTAACCAAGAAAGCAGAGACACCATTTTTAGTTTTTTGTTTTTTTTACTAACATAGGTCATTTGAATCAGGCAATAAACCTGGCCAATTATATGCTCCTCTTGTCTTCAGTAAAACTGATCTAAATAAACCTTCTCTGTCATAGATGTAAATGGGTCTAGGTACCTCAAATCAATAGATATAAATAAAATAATGAGATTATTTAATAAAGACCTCTAAACTCAGCAAGCTCATCTTCTGTTGAGATTAGAGTGAAATGTCTTGGCGAGATAAAGTTCTGAGGCTTGCATAGGTCAACGTCTTGCCCATCAGATTGTTATCTGATGGACAAAGAGTGGAATAATGCAAGCCAGTTAATAAGAAAGTATTCTCAGAAGTCATACATAGTCTCAAGGGAGGTAAAGCACCAGAACCAGATGGTTTTGATCCGGAATTTTACAAAAAGTTTAGTTAGATGCTAGTCAGCCCCCTCACACATATGTATTCAGATTCCTTTAGTAGGCGTTGTCTCCCCCCCTACTTTAAACCGTGCCAATATCTCTGTCATTTTGAAGAAAGATAAACTTCCTGACATGTGTGGCTCCTACAGACCTATCAGTTTAGTTTCAGTTGACAGCTGCTCTCAAACCTTCTTGCCAGGTGACTGAATAACTTACTCCCAACTCTTATAAACTCAGACCAGACAGCCTTTGTTCATTGACATTACTCAACCAACAATGTGATAATGCTTTTGAACATTGGCAGTTTACTACTCAGAAGAAATGGAGAGCACAGCCTGTCTCCCAAGATGCCGACAAGGCCTTCAGTGAGGTTGAGTGGGACTACCTGTTCGACGTACTGGAGCGATTTTGGTTGACGCTAGACTTCTTTAAATGGATCTGAACCATATGTGATTCCACTAACGGCTATTGTCATAACATGAATGACACTCTGAACCTTTTCTTGTGACAAAAGGGGTCTGCCAAGGCTGCCCACTTAGCCCACTTTTCTTTGCTTTAGCATTAGAACCATTAGCTGAAAATAGTTGGCTACATGTCGGTGTAAGAGGACTAATAATGGAGAACTGTAGTTGTTGGGAACTGATGTCTTTGACATGCAAAAGTGAATTTGATCATTTTTCATTTTATAAGTGCAGTTGTGATACAAATAATCTAAATTCAGAAGTCAAGTGCAATATTTTTATATACAACAGTATTAGAGCCTGGGATGATATAACTACATATCTGTGGAGGAAAAGTAGGAAATGCTCACTGTCTCAAAATATCAACTTTCCTGCAGGCATCAGCTCATTTGTGTTTCCTTCTTGGCGGGACTAGGGGTTTCATGTACTTGGTGGCTTATTTAAAGATAATGCTACACTGTCCATCGAGCAGTTACGAGAGACATTTGATATTCCCAAGGGGGGTTTCTTTGGATATCTGCAAATGAGGCATTTTATATCTTCTCAGGTTACCTCCTTTTCTGTCAACCCCCCTTGTAATGACGTAGAGAGATATATCTTGGAGCCCAAAAGTGGAAAACATTTTATATCATGATTTTATTTTCTTCTCGGTTCCTCTGATACATAAGAGTTGCCAAGTATTTCTCTTAAATGGGAATGAGATTTAGGTACTGAATATATTGAAGATGATTGGCAGACAGCTATAGACTTGATTAGATCCACGTGTGCATGTAACGGATCGAGGGAGACTTGGTACTAGATTCTATACAGGCTGCACATCAGCCCTGTTGCCTTGCACACAACAAATTGCTCCCTTTCTCCTCTGTGCACGAAGTGCCCTTCTGACTAGGGGGATGTTTTCCCATTGCTTCTGGGAGTGTAAATAAAATTCCACATTCTGGGTATGTAATTAGTGGGATACTTAAAATAAAAAAGACCCTGGTGTTTTCCTCTGTAGCTTTCCCTCCAGGTAATTGCATCTCCCTGCATCACTCTGCAAACTACTCCAGAAGCTTCTTTTAAATGCTTGAAAGCATGTGTTGTACAATAGGATCAAAGACTTCCCACCAAGAGTTACCTTCTGGTACCGATAGACTTTTAACACCCTCCCCCATGAAAGATTACAGGTTGTCGTAAAAGTAAAGATAGCTTTTTCTGAAGGTTTGGTTATCTTTCTAGATTATTTACATGCAGACCTGAAGAATTTACTTCTAAGGGGTAAGCACTTTTCTGGTTGGAAGACCTATCTCGCAATCCTAAATATGGGACACACACCACAACATGGTTTCTGATGACTGGTGACCCTGAACTCACGTATACACACAGTGAACTGGAAACAGTATAGCTGACTGGAGACAATTTCATATGGTTGAATAAAAAATTTATTTGATATCTATTTAGGTTTCATTCTGTGACTTTTAATTTTTTGGGGACCTTTTTCAGTTATTTCTCTTCAGGGGGCCACAGTAGCTCAGCAGTAGAGTCTGCATGTCAGGAAATGACAAACCAGGTAATGTGGGTTCAATCCCACCACAGGGTATAAGAGAGGGCATCCAGCCTTAATCCTCCATGCTCCATCTTGGTCTGTTTCCACCCCCACAACATGGGGTCTAATCCTGACACATAAAAACAGATATTTTATTCTTTAATTTCTCTGTTTTTTTTAGATGTCAGATGTATAGGTATGTGGGGTGGAAGAGTTATCGTGTACCATTCTGTGTGTTTTGGTGTTTGTTGCTTAGACTCGATAACAAATAAAGGTCCTTTGACATGTCATGATTCATCCCTACAGCATTGGGATGGACACAGACTTAGATGGAACATACCACTGAGCTACCACGACTCATAAAAAATGATTAACCAGGTTTGAAACAAAAATGTGCTCATTTTAATTGACCCATTTGTGAAATATCTAAAATAATTCTCATGATAGGTGGTGGAAATGTACCACACCTTCATCAACAGAAAATGCCAGGCAGCGAAAGGATCACATCACCATTCCGAAATTCATTAGCTTTGTTTCAGAAAGCTTGTTTCCAAAATAACCAGCTACTTAGCTGCGAAATGAAGATAAGAATTAAATCTCTGGCAGGTTTTAGGGGAATTAATGCTCAATAAGATTTCTCAGACCTTTCAATGTCAGGGACTGAATTTGTTTGTCCTCGGTGGCTGTTTCCAGATGCATTGCCCTAATCCTTTGACCACTTCAAATACCTTCCCTAAAAGTCCTTTTAATAACAATCACTGGCGTACCAGATGTTGCACAGAGCTGGTGTGAGTAGGCTGAGCTCTTTGGTTTGCTATTAATTTTCCCTTTCCATTTTTATATTTCACTAGCTTTAATAGGCCAACACTCAAAGTTGGCATCTGAGGAGTGACCAATGGTGTGTATATATAGATTCTCACAAGCTAGGGTTACAAAATGGTCTCATATGAACCTTACAATAAAGAGCCGGTCCTTGGCATAGCCTACAGTGTCAGGGTCACTATACATCAGTGTCAGTTTGGGCTGGTAGCTTCTCACTTTGACGTGGGCTTTTCACTAATCGGATTAATGACATGGTCTGCTGCACATAGTGTGATTGAATACAGCATGCCTCTCACTGCAGGTAGAGTCTCTCTGCAGTATAAATGGGAAGTGACTCTTGACTTAAATCATAGTATTCATTCAAATCCCCACACATAAAATTTATTATCTTCATATCTCGGCGTTACCTTCAGCTTACTCATCTTAACGAATGATTTATTCTGCAAACTCGATAATGTTCATCATACTGTGCTGAATATCACCATATTTCAGAGAAAGCATCTGCTTAAGATGGCAACGTGCTCCAAGTGTAGGCAACGTTTAGAGCGTGACCCCGGTGGAGACAGAGATATACTCAGCCCCTTAATTTAACCCCATTGCTGTCTTAGCAACTCAGATGAAAGGTGCATCATTCACACAGAGGAATAAAGTTTTCAGTTTCTTAAGCAGTTGGTGATTGACAGAGTGAAATGCGGTAGAAAGGAGTTTCTTTCTGATTGCCTTCCAGCTTTCTTTGGCATGCTGTGCTGCTTAGGGCCCCATCCAACCCTAAAATAACTCCTCATGCAGAAAGTCTGCCTCTGCCCA
>OMLC01067047.1:0-13124 GCA_900302585.1 Regalecus glesne | reverse complement strand
TAACCACAAAGTCAGAGTTCCAAACAAACACACTAGTAGAGTTTTTTCTTTTCTCTTTACACTACATGCTTGCCCTTCCCCGTATTTGCCTGGATTGAATGAGTAGGGGTACCGAGCTGGTTGGTCAGGATGAGGGTGAGAGGTTATCTATGGAGGAGACAGTCAAACGAATGTGACAGAGAATGTGTGCTGAGTGCTTCGACTGGATTCAGGCAAATGATGACGACAACTGCTAGAACGAAACGATCAAAAACCTAAACCAACCGATATGTGCAATTGACCTGATCTCTCCCCCGGCACCTCTCCGTCCGCCTGCTGGAGAGAGGACCACGTCACTTTTTTACACGTGGGCATTTTGAATCAGCGATTTTTTTAGATCAAAGAAAAAGAAGTGAAAAAAACAGTGTTCTCTTATATACGTATATTAAAATATAACTATATATTCAATATTTAAGGTGGTTATAATAGCCGAGTATGTAAGCATTTTCTAGAAACTTTGACTACTGTTTCCTGACTCTACATTAGGTGGTGCCTGGTGTCAGGGCCCGTTTCTCTGTTCGCTCAGAGACCCGATAGGATTTAGGTTGACTAAAAGGTACCTGGTCAGAGAGGATCAGCCTGAGGACCGACCAAGCCCCTTCGTCCCTTCACTAAACAGCCTCACGCCGAAATACAAACCGGAGCACACGTCTGCCATAGAAACACGCCTTCACGCAGGCCCAGCGGGGAAGGCCGAGCTCACAGCTCAAGGCCCGCGGAAACGAGAAGGGAGCCCCAACATGTCCACACTGGCTGTTCTATCTAACACGCAGAACTAGCTGCTCCTCTAGCACACTGTCTGTGAACTCGAGCATCGTGTTCCCATGGCGACACTCATCACCACCTCTGACGGGGCTGAGAGTGATGAGTGCAAAGAGAAGTTTGCAGCTCACGTTTGATCCGAACACCAGACGGGTCGCCACCTTCCTTTTGCTTCTTTGCCCCCCACGTTTGTTTCCTCATGGCCACTTTGCATGTCGTGGCCTTATAGTTGCACTGTATGGCAAGGCCTGTGCGACCTCACCGTCGGTAGCTGGTGACACGGGAGGACAGGGAGGACCCGCTTAAGACTAACAGGACGACAACACCAGCTGCGTCCGTAAAATCTGAATCCTAGTTTTCATGAAAACCAACGTGATGCTGCTCCACGCTGTCTGAAATGCCACTTGTCTGGGGGCCTGTGGCCACCTTTGAACTGCAGAGGCCTTTTCCAAGCAGGGAACTGGCTCTGGAGGCTCACAAATGAAGGCCCACGGCTTCGAAGGGACACTTTGGCATCCGGCAGAGAAAAACTCCATCGGCTCCAAAGGGAGTCGACTGAACAAAGTCTCAGAGAAACGGTGGCCGTGACCCAAACTCCCAAACCGGGGGCCTTTCTCTCTGCGGGTCAACCGGGAGTCGGAGTCTACGTTGGCGTACGACACGGGGGCTCACATGTGCCGACGGACACGACTCAGACCCACTTCCTGTCCGAGTGACGACACCCGACTGTCTCCCGGCTCTGACCGACCCTCGCAGGAGACGGCTCGGTAACGGCCCGCCCAGCCCCTCCTCAGTTCTCCTCTGAAATCCGTCCACTTGATGAAGACGTCCGGGACAGTGGGACTGTGAGCCCTCTCCAACCACGACTCCACGGAGCCGCGCTGGCCAGACCATGACAGAGACACAGAGAGGCATCAGACTTCCTGCCTTCACGTCGGTTTGGCACCGCCACCAAAATAGCGTTTCTCAAAATAGACCCCAACCCAATTGCATGGAAATTATTTACGGAGGCCTTAATGTTTCATCAAGGCCTCCGTTAACCCGTCTTACCCACCACCACCTGTCTGTCAGAGCCCCGACACGCACCAGGGAGAGCCGTGGTCTTAGACATGGAGGCATCTGCACATGATGGTAGATGAAATGAGGTCGACCAGACTCGAGACGTTTTTTGCTTTTCTAGGTGACGCTGTGTTAGCCAAAGAGGACGACGATCTCTTTGAAAGGATTACGTTAGAGATGAATCTATTTTTATACATACAAAAGAACAAGACCTTGTGCTGAATTTTTACAGATTCTTAAGCTTGGAAAAATTGGGACATCGCATGGCTTTATTTTAAACCCTCTGATCTTGGCGGAGAGACGGAGAACAAGCGTGCGATGTACGGGTGGGGGTTTATGGGGAGGGGCAAAGGAAGGTTGTATCGCTTACAAACTTAACTGTTCGACCATCCCGAGACCACTGGAACCAACAGGAACCCATTTGATGTAAAACAGCAGCAACAAGAACAGTTCTAGAAAGAGCTCCAGCTTGATCAGGCTCCTGTGGGGGTCAGCGGACAGACTCGTGACCTCTGACCCGCGGCGTGCAGATTGTCGTGTACGGTGTCGCTTCAGTGGCGGTGTGGTGAAGTGACGCGCTTTGACTCGAGGATCCCGGAGCGAGCCGTGGCGACACGGGCTTGCCGCCCGGCTTCATTACCGACGGTGACTTGCTAGCGGAAAGGTCGAAGGTAGACTCGTGTGGTGACGCAGATTCCTAATGAGCAGGGAGGAACTTTCATTATCGTCGGGGAGATTCGATTTTAGCCAAAGAATTGCATTGCTGAGAAAGATGAATTAAGACTAATCCCATCACCCCCCCCCTCGAGTAATCGCTCTACAAGTCTCTGTCTAATGAATAAGAACCCTCGCATCTGATTTGTGTTCCATTGCTTTTGAATATCTCGGTTGTGCGTATCAGTTTGTGTTTTGTGAATCCTCTGCACCAAACGTGGACTAACAATACTGAATCTAAATAATCAGAAGCAAGCGACCCCCTTTGCACAAGTTCTGACTAGACACTGATGTTGACTGGTGGAGGAGAACAGAGCAGATCAGACCCGCACGGTGAGAAACCGGCTCGTCCCCGTCAAGCTAAACTCAGCTGCATCTGCAGAGCATCTTTCCCCGGCTGTTGAGGTCCACCACCGCTTAAGAGGCACAATCGAACTAATCCTGTCCAACACAAACGTTGCCCCATTGTCGCCCACTGACCCTGGCTTTCTTTCTACCCGTCTCATGTCATCTCATTCCACAATATCGATGATTATCAGTGGTGTGTGTCCAGCGCCGACCACAGACCACCACCGGCTGGTCTCAGTTCCGGCCTCTAGCGGCTGGCAGCCAAGCAGACAGGGGCACTAGGAGACAGCAGCGTGGGTGAACCGTGGGCACGGACAACACAGCCATGCTCACCTGCACCTGCAGCAGTTGCACGTCCAGGTTAGCACAGGACGCAGCCCACGGGCCAGCCAGACAGTCTCAGATGGACCTTTCACACAGTCAATAGAAAGAAAGGCCCTCCGCCTCACAGCCGACGCGGGGCGGAGGGCCGAGGACAAGGGCAGGAGATGGCAGAAGTTGAGCAACAACAATAATCATTTTAAAATACAAAAAAAAAAAAAGAAACTTTCCTATGGAACAGTAAAGTGCAATGTGCTTTGTTTTTATATTGACTGAGAACAAATGATATATATTTTTAAAAAAATTAATTAAACGTCACTCTGAAACGGTTTGCTGAATCGTGAAAGGATCGAAAGGTTGAGGAAACAAACTAAAGTAAAGCCAACAGATTTGGTAAAGAGCGCCGAACAGACGAGAGCTCCGCTCTCTCATCGTCCGTCACCCCCTCCTCAGCCTGGCGTGCACCGCGCGGAACACACTAACCAACACAAACGCCGTGATTTGGCTGACTTACTAGAGCAATTCTAAATGACCTTGAAAGGAATACTGTCTAATCTATCATCAGTTTTAGCCCATGTCAACTTCAGATATCATTTATCCTGTAACTTGTTGATTTCTTCCACATATCGACGCTCACATGTTGGATTAGCGTACATTTGTGTTGTCGACGTCGCCATAGAGGACACACATGGGTCAAAGATTTTCTTTGGTTGCTTTGATTGGGTACGATTCGTTCTTTTTCTTCCTTTCTCTGATTAGTTGCAGTTCTTACAGTGTATGCAGATTTTAGACTTAGTTAGACTTTTTTCTTTCATTTCAATCAAACTGTGTTCAATTGTGTTCGTAAGAGTCTGTGGTAGCTTTTGTTGCAACATAAAATAATTTAAACAGAAAAAAATTCAAGATAGCGCCAACAAACTTGTATTATTTGGGCGACTTTAAGCTTGTAGTTTTAACTTATTGTTAACTTAAAAACTATTTATTATGATTATTATTATTATTGCCTCGTATAAAGTATGTTTTGTGTATATTTATGGTTTATTTCATTATATTTGCAAGTTTAAAAGATTTTAAGTTTGCCAAAATTGTGGTTACACCATTTTGTTTTTATTTCAAAGGGGGACAAATAGTGGAAAAAAAAAAAACAGCTTTAGAAGTACGATTTGGAAATGTTCTCCATAGTCAAAGAATGCACTGCTATATTTAACTAATTGACGTGTAAAACATACATGCTGTGTGCTAGATGTTATGCCTTTACTGCCTGTGTTCTGTTTGTCTTGTTAAATGAATATCTTTTGATTATTTAATCTAATCACAGTCTTGTTTTTTCGACCACACCGCGAACCCCTAAAGGAGACTTGACACATGGGAGGGCCTGGCTGCAGGCCAGGGACCAAGGCTGCGTCCAAGTCAACTCGCCACTCCTAAGACGCTCTCCTGTCTCATGCCGACGCGATGTCAAGGGTCGCGTGTTCCCAACGGCACGGACACACTGAGATCATCTTCATGTCGACGTACGCATACGGCGGAAAGATGATGGTCAGTGCAAGGATGCATAATGAAACACACGCATACCATGACGGCAGCAGGAGCCTCGTCTTAGGAGTCGTCTGCGTGGCACGGGGTGGAGTGTGGTCCTTCTGTTTCTCAACCAACTGTATTTTGTGTCTATTTATTTAGGAGAGGGGACACAGTAATTTAGTGATATTTTCTTACATTTTCCTGGAATGGTAGAACAAATCAAAGGGTGAAAAATGATCAAAACAGATCTGCTGACGTCCAAGTCAGCAGGAGAAACACAGAATCTCATACTTCCAAACACGACCAAATGAACAATGACAAAATCTAACAAAGGGAAAAAAACAAACCTTTCAGTTTAGTCTAGGATATTTATTACTGGGATTTCAGCTGAAGACGCTTGAAGACTTTTTCATGGAATTGTTTAATTATTTGTACTTTACATGCCAGAAAAAAAATAAAAGTTACAAATCTGAGTGATCGGGTTTTTGTTTTATTTCATGCCAAGATGTGTCCTCCGAGGCCCTTGTTTGTAAGGATACTGCACGAACTGGTAAAGCTGTTGGGAAAGTACTGAGGTGACTATCCAGCAATTTAAACTTAGGGAAAACAGCCTCACCAGTCTTCGTTTTACAGAGCGGGGCTTGACGGAGAGAAGAACACGGGTTTCAGGGAGGGCTTACTTGTATGTAGCCGTTAGCAACACAAGGAGCCAGCAGTTTGGGATGTTAAAGCCAACTTTATTAGAAAAAAAATGGAAAAGAACTAGTTTTGACGACTCTAGCACAGTGAAAACACAAACAGTGAACCTGGGGATGTTGGATGTGTGGGGAGCCAAAGAAAACTACCCAGTGGGATTCTTCTCCTCCGGGATTGGTCATTAGCAGATGTCAGAGGCCTTTAGCTTGGTGCAGCAGAGACATTCAAGTTGGCGGACTGTGGTCCCACATGAACAATCTATCAGAAAGAGAATAAGCACATTCATCTGAGGGATTTCTTCACCTCAAGCAAAAGCCAGGTGATTAAGATGCATCCTTCATAGCATATGGTGCAACTGGAGTGTCTGCTCTTCAGAAACCTAACTCAGATGTTTCTATGAACAATACTGAGGTGGGACAGAACAGATGATGGTGTACCATGTCACGTGAACTGTTCCCATCACAGACACAGAAAGCAGAATAAAAAGAGCACAAAGCCCAGAATAGTAACCGCCTTTCTTGGTCCCTCAGAAGGACGACTCATCTTACTACATTCCCAGAAAACTGCTTAGCAGCCAGAATGAAGTCAAATGTAGTTAGAATTACCTTGCTCTTCCTGCTCTGTTCTTGCTGTGTCCTGTTCTGTTTCTCTTCTAGCAGGAGATTAACTAACGGAACTGATGGGGAGTTTCTTCTCGGAATCGGTCATGTTTTGGCTTCACTATGGAAGTCGTGGCTTATATAGAGTTCTCATTACCTTTAATAAACATCCTAATGACGTCTTTGAGTATTTTTACGTGTCACCATTACTCCCCACATAGTGGGTTGGATATGGACCTAGATGG
This sequence comes from Regalecus glesne, assembly GCA_900302585.1. Taxonomy (NCBI): domain Eukaryota; kingdom Metazoa; phylum Chordata; class Actinopteri; order Lampriformes; family Regalecidae; genus Regalecus; species Regalecus glesne. The sequence goes on along the minus strand of OMLC01067047.1, from coordinate 6,820 downwards.
AGCTTAGGGGATTAAGGCCAGATGGCCTTCCTCCCACCTCGTGATGGGATTGAACCCGTGATCTCTGGCTTATCATTTTCCACCTGTGAGCTACTGCAGCTCCCCATGAAAAGTTTGAGTAATAGATCCAAATCAACACGTTTTGTTTCAATGCTAAATCATAACGCAAATGCAAAATCAGATCTCTTTAGTGCAAATGTAAGGCCTGACCGGTGGATCCACATATGAAACGTTGACTGGTAAGTGGACACAAGATGAATCAAAACTATGCAACGTTCTAACAGGCTGGTCAGTTCACATGCATGTACATATAAATAGAATTAAAACTAGTCTTACGGCTGGAGTGAGTCTAGAGCTCCTCGTGTTCGTGGAAAGTAGAGTTGAGGTTTGGAGGCTCCTGGCACACAGCAGGGGTGGTGAACTCCATCAGGTACTCACAGCGACTGGGCTCTGAGGTGGAGGTGATGACCGTCTCCTTCCCACAAGTTAACTTGACCTGAAAGAGGAGACCGTGAAAATGTCACAGCTTTGTTCTACTACCAACCTTGGCACAGCGGTGTGCTGTTGGGGAGGCAAGTAAATAAATAAAAGGATCATGGGCTTAAAAATTATGGACATATTATAATAAAGACGAGATATTCCTTTATCAGTCCCACAGAGTCATTTGCAGGAAAAATAATGTTTCATGTTATTTCTACTTGAATTCTGACTTCTTGAAATAAAACTGCATATCAAAATAAATATGCAACATGGTAACTTATCATGGTTTTTCTTCCAGCTGCTCCCTTTGCCTTTTCTCTCTCAACCTCTTCCTCCGTCTACTCTACTGTACTTCCTCATTCCAGCATCAAGTCTCCTTGCCTTCCTTCCTCTGTCCAGTTGACACACCAAGTACCTTCCTAGCGGTCTCCCTCACTGTGTCTGAAATTTGGAGTTCTCTGCATTTTAACCCATTATATTGTATAGGAGCAGTGAGCTGCCACCATATGGCGCTCGGGGAGCAGTTAATGGGTTCGGTGTCTTGCTCAAGGACACCTTGACATGCTCACTGCAGGACCGGGGCTCAAACCTGCAACCTTTCGATTGCCAGATGACTGCTCTTCTAACTGAGCTATGCCACCCCTATGCCAAGCCATGTCAAGATATGGAGACTGATCATAATGCATTACAATTACATGACGAGGCCTGATGGTTGTCAAGGGGACAGGTATTGGAGAGATTTTAGGAACCGAGAAACGAGTTGCTGTCATTTCCAATGGATGTCAAGAAAAATATGTATATATATTTTTTCATAAAGATATCTCCTCCTTGCATATAAAATGGATATTTTTGGTAAAACTCAATGAAGTGAATATCAGCATGTAGGAAATTACACAAACCTGATATACACGAGTGAGCGGTTCACAGGGTTCAGGAGAAATATTCTGTTCTGGAAGACGAGCCTTTCAAAGCCAAACTATGAGTCTTTCACCCAACTTTCAAAGTTTTTGACTAACAATTGACCAGTGATTATTGATCACCTCAGCTTCCTGGATAAGAATTTTGCAAGCCATTTCCCTGACGTTGACATGAAAATGTTTGACTGGATCCTGGACCTGTTCAATTGCCATCGCAGTTCAATTGAAATACCTGCGAATGAAATCCAACAACTAATTGAACCTTCATGAGATCAGGTCTTACAAGGAACACATTCCAGAAGCACTGACAGAATTTTGGCTTGCTGTAAATGACAATATGCCGAGGTCTCCATGGGTGCACTGAAGCCTTCGGCCCCATTCTCAAGTTTATATATGTATGAGGCCAGGTTCAGTGCACTTGTCTGCGTCTAAGTCAAAGCGTCGGTCCACTCTGGAGGTCATGGCAGAGATCAGATACACAACATCCAGAACTCCCCTAGACTGAAAAAACCTCTGTCGTGGCAGGCAAGCTCATGTTTCTCACTAAACCCGGTGAGTAATCCAATAGGGTCTTCTTCTGTGATTTACAGATAATTAAGGCATTTTCAACAGAGATGTATGTGTGTGGGAGCGTACATGCACAGGTGTGTTGTATGTTGGGGTCACGTAAATTTGTGAACATTTATTTGGGGGTCACATCAAAAAAAAGTTTGAGAGCCCCTGTGTTACACACTGCACCTTATGCAAGTCAGGCGAGGAGGCTAGACATGGCTGATATGACAATGAGGTTGTGGGATCTGACACTCACTGTTGTGGATCTGTTGGGGCCTTGCCAACAGCCTGTCCCATGTTCATATTTCATCACAGAATACACGTTGCCCTCAGGACCCGCCCATGTCCCCCAGGCTCTGGAGGAAGAGGAAGCGAAGAGCAGTGTGATTACAGAAGAGAGTAAATACAATAAAAACATTAAAACACAGACTGATACTGAACAGATTCATTACCCCAGGCTGGTCTCTGATCCTCCATACTTAGGTTTCTGGGATACTCGGTTAAAGGGACAGAGCCTGTAGATGTACCTAAGGATGCAAGGGAATCAGCATCAATGGGAACATATACAGAAGAGGAAAACAGAAAATATGTCCTTTTCAGAGGTAATCCATGCTCGTACTCGTTAGTAGTCAGCTCGTAACACTGGCTGTAGAGGTAGGCAAATTCGGCACCGGGCCCAAAGTCAAATGAAATCTCCTTCTCGAGACTCCTGTAGATAAAACCAGATCCAGAATTAAACCAATGTTGTTTGACAGATGACTAATCCTGAATAGCTCTTTAGTGGTCTCCCATTAGAAACAGTGATGAGTGGCATTAGGACGCTCATGGCACTAAGCAGTTATCATTTGCATAGGTGAGGATGCTCTGATTGTGTCAATGGTGAAGAAGTCCCATCCATATTCATATGTTTGGAACATACTTGATCTGATCTTCAACGTCACGGAGAGCTCTTTCAGCCTCATTAAACTCATCCCTGGCTTTCTGAGCAGCTGAAAAAGAAACACTCAATTAACATTGGAGAACTGTATAACTCTAAACTATGCAGGTTCCCCTTACTTCATTCCACACATGTGCACATGAGCAACTGTAGCCTGTATGTCATCTATTAGTACATTTGATATACTTTGTGTGCATGCACACACCTCTTTGCAGTCATAAAACCAGTGTAAAATTCAGCAACACATAGCTCACTGCTCACATAAAATGGCATTAACATACTACTGATAGAAAGAAAGAAAGCCTGTGGAGCTTAGCAGCATCTGGTGCCTCTGTGAATGTTGACAGTCTAACACATCAATATTTAAATTAAGATTTGTCATGTGTGACAATTGGTTTGTTGAGTAACTCACTATAGCTGTGAACATGAGTCAGCCAATCAAACATTCACATCATAACCATCTGCTTTGGAAGCAAACAATTGAAACAAATATGGGAAGACAGACTCACACACACATACCATCAATAAGGCTCTGCGTTTCCTGGTCATACGGTGGCATTTCGAGCTCTACATCCTCCTTTTTCTCTTGGGTCTGCAATTTAGGAGGAACCTGCAAATCAGCACCCATCTAGATGAAGGAGGATAGTGGAACAGGACCAACCACTCTTCACAACACAGGCTAACAGAGACATTTAGTCAACTCACCTTGTCATCTTCCTCATCTGGCTCCTCGTCTTCTTCCTCATCCTCCTCATCCTCCTCCTCTGGGATATCCTCATCCAGGTACTGGTCGGAATCATTTTCAGGGACAGGCTCCCTAACCTCTTCATTGGGTGTCTCTGCCAGTGCTGGGTTGTCTGCTGGGGCCTGATGCCCACAAGGAAACAGGTCTGGGTGTTGAGGCTCTTACACAGTCTTACACACTGTGAGCGTGTGTTTGTGTGTGTGTGTATGTGTCTTACTTCTGATATGTATTTGTCCTTAATGTTGCTCCAAACTGTCTCAAATGCCACAGTGTCTACTTTGTCTGATCCCCCCAGCAATGCCTGGACAGAACAAAAGCAGATTAGATCAGATTCAGAGCAACTTGCTCAGAGAGGACACGACACATTCCAAGCGTATGTAAACTAAGTAACTTGAGCAGCTGGAAGTTCTGCAGCCTTGCAAGTGCTACAGGATTGGTTACAATCACACACTCCAGAGTAAACTGCCATCAATGTGACAAAGGAAAACAGATTGGGTACCTCAATAAAGCAAAGAGACTCAAATCACAACAAAACACATTTACCTGAACTTCTACTTCGGTCAAAGTACCGTCGGAGTCTGGGTCCAGCTCAATGTGGGAGAGCAGCTCTGGCACCACAACACTGGCATGGAAGAAAATCTTGCCATCAATCACATCATGACTCACTTCATGTCTGCCTACCAATCATCATGATCAAACCAAACACGAGCTAAACTGACATAAAATACTACGGGAATATCTTCAGACATCACAGAAATACAGAAAATTCCATTGAAACTAGAATGAGTTAGATTTTCCTAAAAATCAATGTCTTGGACTCAAGCAAAAATAATCCCTCACAATCATCACTTTGGACCCACTAGATGTTTGTGGTGGTGTCTATCTGCAGAAATCCTGTCATCTGCCTATATTTTCTTATTTTGCTGTACATGGGAGATTTCTGGGCAGGGGCGGCATAGCTCAGTGGCTAGAGCGGCCATCTAACACTCGCAAGATTGCAGGATCGATCCCCGGTCCTGCATACAGCATGTCGAGGTGTCCTTGAGCAAGACACTGAACCCCTAACTGCTCCCCGAGAGCCATATGTTGGCAGCTCACTGCTCCTATACAATAGGTTGGGTCAAAAATGAAGAGAAATCCAAATTTCCCCTTGTGGGACTGATAAGGGAATCTTTTTTTACATGTTTTATTAAGCTTTAGGTAGTGGTATTCTATAAAACCATAGACACCAGGTGCCAGATCAAGAATGTCACCATGTATCCGTGAGGAAGCCACAGGTAATTCACAATAGATTATTGGCATTGTGAAAAGTTACGAATGTCTTCAGGAGAAAACACACGATGGTCACTTCTAATGTGGACATCCGTCACTCACGAGCTTGTTAAAGCCCTCTTTGGAAATTTGACAATACTCACAAGCCATCTCCATCATCATCAAGTTCCATAAAAGCCTCAACCATCCTGGCCTTGTCTTTCTCTGCAAGGACGACAGCTTTCTGATCTAAAACCAGAAAAAAAAATAAACTGAAATGTTCTTTATGATGTACAACGATAGGGAACGTAAATTAAACTCATTGGTATTTGTGAGCCCTGTTTGTCTGAGGTTTGTTGAGTTGTTTGGAGATGAGGTGCAAACGTTTGATGACTGCATCTTCTCAGAATACAATTCTACTCATACAGAATTTCTGTATTCAGATGCTTTAGATTATTTTCCACAAACAACCATGGCAGACGTTTTCAGAAACATCTTAATGAACTATTCTAAAGCCTACTATCCTCATCCTCTTTAGCAACAAATGAGTCTTGAAACCAGATGACATATGCCGCTGTCCTAACGTTTCATTCTACTTTTCAAACTAGGTTTGGTTCGCTCACTAACCAAGGGAAATGAAAGAATCTGTTCATTTGGATGACAGAGGCTCTGGGAGCAGCTTAAAATCAGCTAAAAACTGTGACATTCAGAACAAACAGCATATAGGTGACTGGCCATGGATTCGAGAGACACAAGTCTCATTTGCAGAAACGAGCCAAGAACAGATTTTTTTTTCTAATTTTGTGATTTTTTTGTTGTTGCAGAAAGTGCAAATTGGGGTCATGGAGAAGCCATCAGGTGTTTCAAATAACAGTTTTGGTTGATTTCAAAGTATACATTTTGTGTTTGAAATTAGCTGTATTTTCAGGAATTGCTTTCCTTTGTTGAGGGGGTATGCACGAATTCCGCTAATTTCCATTCCGGCCATTCAGGTGCTCTTTTGTTCTCATTTTGGCCAATCAGCTGCACATTAGAAGCGAACCGCATGGCTACTTAATGCAGGGCCGTCACAAGTGGACAAGGCAAAGAGCATCGCAGACGAGCTAAACCATGGCTGGTATAGTGAAGATGTATTGAAGTACTTCTTCAACAAGCCGGATGCCTCTTCTGCACAAGCCCACCTCACATCTGAAGACGAGTGCAGTGACGATGAAAGGGACTGTGTCACATTGCATAACATCCCTAATCTAGAGCTGACCTTAGCCAAAGATGATGACGAAGAGTCTTTTGGCCTCGCAACTCAAGAGTTGATCCGTAGGACATCAGACACTACATCTTCTGTAAAATTTGAATACCATAAAGACATTGGAAATCTGTAAACACTACAACCCGTTCTGCCCTGCCAGACCACTGACAGTCCGTGACAGGGGGCGGGGCTTATCTAAATGAGATGCTACTGAGCACCTCTGTGCTCCCAGCCAGGAGAGAGAGGAGACCTCTGCAAATCCTTAGGAGCCTTTTTAAACCTCTCAGGTTTTGTGATGTGCCTATTTTCAAATGGCCACAACTTTTCAATTATCATTAGATTTCCATGTGTTACACATTTTTGGAAAGCTTTACAACTACACTTTCAGAATCTGTGAATAACTCAAAATGTCCCTGGGACCACTTTGTTTCTCCACATGGGGAGGCATAGCTCAGTGGGTAGAGCGGTCGTCTGGCAATCGCAAGGTTGCAGGTTTGATTCCCGGTCCTGCATACAGCATGTGGAGGTGTTCTTGAGCAAGACACTGAACCCCTAACTGCTCCCCGAGCGCCATATGTTGGCAGCTCACTGCTCCTATACAATAGGTTGGGTCAAAAATGCAGAGAAATCCAAATTTCCCCTTGTGGGACTGATAAGGGAATCATATATATATATATATATATATATATATA
>OMLC01067046.1:0-13788 GCA_900302585.1 Regalecus glesne | reverse complement strand
TCCTCCCTCCCTTCCCCCGGCCCCTCTCTGCTCTCGCATACTCTGCAGCAGCAGCAGCGTTGCCCGGGTCAGCTCTGCAGCCGTGCACAGCCCAAGGCATTTCCCCTCAGCCGTATGAGTTTAGGGGATGTGGGTCACGATCCATCAACCGACACTAGCCGGGGAAAATGATTTGCTTTTATGGAGTTGCTCCACCACAACGGTGGTGAAACAGCCGCGGTTTCTATTGACGCTCGCTAAAGCCCTGACGTGGCTCGATGCTTAGCACCCTCTTCTACTAGATGCCCCCTCATCTTGTTCTGCACCTCACCGACTGCCTCTGACAAGGCGCCTGTTGCACGGGGGGCTTGAGCAAGACACTGGACCCCTAACTGCTCCCCGAGCACCATATGTTGGCAGCTCACTGCTCCTATACAATAGGTTGGGTCAAAAATGCAGAGAAATCCAAATTTCCCCTTGCGGGACTGATAAGGGAATCATTATTATTATTATTATTATTATTATTATTATTATTATTATTATTGATATCCAAGCAAGATAGAGACATCATAAGCCATATGAAAGAGTTAATTTTGCACCACAATGGAAACCCCCTGTAAGGAAAAACGTATCGGTAAAAGTGACATAACCATGTGCATCTTTGATGGGTAGAAACTTGTGAATGAATAAGCTTATATTTGATATCTCAATTGCAAGATCTAGGCATCAATGTTGGGCTCTGTAGGGATAATGGACTAGAATTATATAGCAAAATACCAAGAGGGGCCGTGCAAATCAAGAAAAACATGCAAACTATTCTCAAGCGATGAACTTAAAATTACAGTACAAGCAAAGAAGAACTGCTTTGAGTTTGTGGACATTTCATTGGATCTTAGGAATGATATATATAAACCATGTATGAAGCCCGATAAACACATTACAATATGTCCCTAAAGACAGCAATTACCCACCACTCATCTTGAAGAATATTCAGGGGAGTGTCAATAAGAAGCCTCTCAAACTTATCAAGAAAATCTATCTTCAATTGAGGCTGTTCCCCCATACCAAGAAACTTTACTAAAGAGCGGTTGCATTTTTAAACTGAAGTATAAAAAGTATAATAAGAATGCTGATGGCCAACAAAACAATAAATACAGCAGACAATTCAAATATCACTGAGTATAACTCCCCCTACAATAACACCATTACCACAAACATCACGAAGCTATTTGAACTTTTAGATAAATGCTTGACCCCCCGGAACACTCATTCGGGAAAATATAAAACAGAAATACAGAAATAGATTAGCTACAGCTGTTTGCCAAATATCCGTCAATTAACGTCAACCCACAGCAAAGCCATCACGATCAAATCACAGTCCTCCTCAATCCAGCCAAAGCACCCCCAGCTGCTACTGCCGTGTGAATGAATCATGCCCCCTTATAGAACAATGGCAAACAGAAGAGTTTTGAGCCACGGTGGCTCAGTGGGCAAAGTAAACGCCTGGGAGTCAGGCGTTGCAGGTTCCTATCCCACTGTATAACTCGGTAAATTTGACCCATTCATTGTAAAGTGCTGTAGAGTGGTCATTAGACTAGAAAAGTGCTCTATAACAACAAGTCCATTTGCCTTTTAAGGGTCTTCTACCAAGCATCAGCAGAAAAAAAAAAGAAATGATAAGAAACATGATGGTCTAGCAGAGGTTCCATTTAGAGCTAGTTTCAGTGTGGTCATGTGTAGTTTTATAAACAATTATATGAGGAATGAGACATCTTTAAGTCATTATGTTTGGTTTTAGTGGACAAATACAATAATTATTCATTCTATCGTCAAAGAACAAGGTATATCCAACCAGCATTAACATGTGAAACCTAAGTTATACAACTCATCATGTCTTATTACTTGCTAACCTAAAATGTCAAGCTTTAATAATAGAAATCAATTGGCCAGCATCTGAGGACACAGACTGTTGATTTAGTGTGTATATGCAATCTATTGTAGTACGTACGCCCTCTCCCCAACAAGACTCTTAGTGCTTAACATACATTGCATGACATGCAGCAATGGACGTAGCATATATATATGGGTTGAGTCTCGTCATTGGATGTCAGTCAGTGTCAAGTCAAATAAATTCTATTTGTGTAGCCCCTTATCACAAATTACAAATTTGTCTCAGCTGGCTTCACACTAACACAACATCCTGTCCTCAGACCTTTGCACTGGATAAGGAAAAACTCCCTTAAAAACCCATATAACAGTCAGAAAAAAATAGTAAGAACCCTCAGGGAGTGCAGCAGAAGAGGAATGAAATAAGTTCAGATGTTATTTTAATAGTCCCACAAAGGGAAACTTGTAGTGTCAGAGCAGCAAAGTGGAAAGCAACAAAATAGGCATAAAAAAGAAACGTTCCCCCAAGACGGACAGGCATGTAATGGATCTTGTCTATACAGAATAAAACACAATTTACAGCATACAACACAGAGGGGATAATAGTATTATAATGGAACTATAAGAGATAATAATAATAAATTCCTTTATAGGGACACTGCATATTAATGAGTATCTAGAATTTAGATCTAGCCACCAGTCCAACTCTCATCATAGGTCACTGACCAAGACACCAAACCCCCAAATACAAGCCTTGAGAGGTAACGATGAGCCCATCCATGATCTCTCCCCACCTATCCTATAGTGAGCCTCAGGATAGACTCCAGCATGACCCAGTGACCACCCAACCAATGATAGGATCAATGGATGATGAACTTTGAAGAGGCCATAATGTCTTTAGTAGTAGTAGTAGTAGAAGTAGAAGGGAACAACAAACCAGGCGTCACAGGCATGGCCCACTATGGTGCCACCCACCACAAGTGTCCCAGGGTCCTCCCAGGTCACAAACACAGAAAGAAGAAAGATAAGTGAGGGAAGAGAACAGTTTGCATTGGTCCATAAGATGTGCTCCACAATCTATGATCTTGTCGGCAGAACGGTATTTGGTAAATTCATATAGAAAGAAATCCTCTTGCTATGCAACGCATGTTGTGAATCACACAATACAAAGGAAACTAACTGTGCACTTGGGTAAAGATAGATGAGTCTTCCGTTCACATTTAAAGGAATCAACAAACTGATTGTCTGATGGTAACAGACATATCATTCCACAAGAATGGAGAAGGAAAAGGAAAAGATCCTGCCACCAGCTGACTTTTTGATAAATTTGGCAACACAGAACCCTGTATTTTGAGAGCAGGGAGCTTGAGATGGAACGTATTGTTTTAGGAGATCTGACGGATATTATGGGGCAACCCCTTTAAAAAAAACATCTTCTCAACCTCAATAATCTAGGTAGTCAACAAAGCTTTTCTTTTCATCAATTTCGACATTGTTTTGCCCTGATCTTTGTGAGCACCTGAATTTAAATCTCTGTCCTTTTTAAAGGGAATGTAAATGCAATGTAAATGCTTTAACTTTGTTGACTACCTGGATTATTGAGCTTGGAAATAAGAATTGTCTAATGTTATTTATTATTGCTCAAATTGGCATAATGAATAATTGTTCCCTCATCAGTCCTACGTGGGGAATTTTTAATTCTCAGTATTTAACCCATTCTATTTTATAGTATTAGTGTGCACCCACAATTTTGGCACCCTGAGAGCAGGTAGGGGTTCAGTGTTGTGTTCAAGAACACTTCGACATGCTTTCTGCAAGACCAAGGATCAAACCTGCAACCTACCGTCAGACAAATCGCCAGACAACCACTCTACCCAGACAACCACTCTACCTATGCCGCCCTATCCGTGTCTAGCATCGGTGTCTAGCAGGGCCAATGGCCAGTGTTTCAGTTTTATCTCAATTTAAAAGCAGAAAATTTAGTGACATCCAATTTTTTACAACAGCCAAGCAAGCCTCCAGATTAGTTATTTGAGTACAACTATCACCCCTTATAGGCACGTATAGCGGAGTATTATCTGCATAGCAATAGAGATTAATTCCATAACTGGATATAATTGGCCAAAAGATGAAATATAAAGAGAGAAGAGTAAAGGGCCAAGAACCGAGCCCTGGGGTAAGCCATATTTAATGTCAAAGAACTTCGATGTAATGTTTTCATAATAGACATAATGTTTTCTTCCACATAACTAGGACTTAGAGACTCCAGAATTGCAATGTATTCTATCTATTAATGTACCATGATTAATGGTATCAAAGGCTGCACTGAGGTCCAGTAGAAGACTCACAGAGGTACAAGCCGAGTGTAATAGAAAGCCATTTGCCACTCTAGTTAGACCAATTTCAATGATGTGACAGGCCCGAAACACTGATACTGTGAGAACTGGTTCTTATTAGGGGATATTGCTTTGGTCTGCTCTTATGTTCACCAGCCACTGGGCATTGGTGTTATGGGAAGCATTCTTTTCCCATCACTTGATCACTCGTTCTCTGCTCTGGGCAATGGGGGGGTCTGATCATTTCCCAATGTTACTCGTCTTCTTGGGGTACATTTTGTATAGTTCTTTGAGGAACAGGGCATTTATTCTTTTAGATTTTGCTTCTCTAGTGAATCTCTTTAGCCCGGCAGCCATAGCTGTTAGTCTTTGTTAGGCAGTATCCAGGGCCTCAATTACCGAAATCTTGCTGTACTTCAACTACCAGGGCCCATCTTTCATTACATCTTTCTGCACCTCTTTTAACTGGCTAACATATCTCCATTCCGCTCTAATATTGGCCTCCAGCCTTCTCTTTCATGTAGGGTTCTTAACTTTTTACTCAAACATCTCCAGGATTATGGTTGCAGTGAAATATACAAGCTCACCGGTCTCTGTTATGATGGAAGCCATCATATTGTGTAAGGCTGTGTTCACATCTGCAAGCTCTGTGATGGTACTTGGTCAGTAAATCATGGAAGTGATGCCTGGGTGTTGACTGCCTTTATTCTGGCCATGAATTTCATTTGAACCTCAGCAGCTTTTGCTGTGATGGCTTGTTTCGGCTGGTTGGGGGTCTTTCCTCATTATCTCCTGGCTACTGGATGCCCATTCAGGATGCTGAATTGAGAGGTTTTGGTGTTTTTTTTTAGCCTCTCCATTTCAAGTTGTGACAGTAGCTTCCTTCTATTCGTAATTAAACGTTGAGCCAGTAGCTGCTTCTGAGTCACCATGGAAGGATGTCTCCCACTAGTTCATAGTTTCCACATATGCTTCATATAGACTCCCCTCCAGGGGTCTGCTCTTATCATAGTATCCCATCCGTTCCCCATTGTTAGCCCATGTCCATGAATTTCTTGTCAGTAACCCATTTGCCATCACATTCTCCTGGTTCCTCTACACTTAACATGGACCTTGTTAACCTTGGCGACCTCTGAGCCCATATGACTCTATCTCCGTTACCCTCACTCATATCTGAGGTAACTGGCTTTTATAGCATTAGGAGTCTTAGCTATGGACTCTTACTAGGGAGTCGTACCAATCGGGGTTTAAATCTCCAATTTCCAACATGGAAAGCCGACATTCTAACCTACTGAGCTATCCGGCTTTACACACACGCGCAGAGAGGGAAGGAGGGAGCGAGGGAGAGAGAGTCAGTCAGTCAGTCAGTCAAAATAGTCAAATCACGTCGTATGGAGATAATTTTAAAACAAAACATATATGTATATGGATCAGAGGTTTATTCAGAAACATTTTGTTCCCTCTTGACTTAAATGGCCTCTTTAACCCCCCTTTCAAACCAGACTTCCTCTCTATCAAGGATGTGACCATCCTCATCTTTGAATGAGTGGCCACTAGCCAGTAGATGGGTGTAGACCACAGAGTCCTGGCCTGACATGTTGGCTCTCCTGTATTGTTGCTGGCCAAGAGGATGCTACATCCATAGCTATAGTGATGTATCTTTTGAGAATCTAAAAGTCATAGTTGTTCCACTAGCTTTGCTTGTATACCAAGAAGTGCAAGGTCCCTCTCACAGTTGAACTTATTTGCTTGGAAAACAGGATAATTTGATAAAATGAGAGATACATTTTATGTGTCATGATAAGACCCCATATTGTGGGGGTAGACATGGAATTAGATGGAGAATGGGGGATTAAGGAATGAGGCCCCTCCTGACACCCATTGATGGGATCAAACCCACAATGTCCGGCTTATTTCCCAAAACACATACTGTACTACTGAAGCACCCCAGGCTAATTTGATAAGATATTGCAGGAAATACCTTCTCTTCTATGTTTTATTAGCCAGTGCTCTTATATGAATCAAATTACTTGGGTAATTGCAAGATATAACCACATCATTTGATGCAGTTACATCAAATTGATGTTACATATTATGCTCTAGTGCTTTCCACTCTGCTGCTGTAACACTGTAATTTTCCCCCTGTGGGACCAATAAAGGAATATCTTATCTTTCAACTCGGGTAAAAAGTACATCTGGTCCGTGTGGATTCTTAATCAGAACTTAATGGGAATCTGTGCTTTATGATTATAGAGAACTTAATACACACTGATCTTGTGAGCCACGGTGGCTCAGTGGGTTCAGTGTGAATCTGCCATTGCGGGTTTGTATCCCGACACGTGGCTCTGTAAATGTGAGGCATTCACCATAAAGCGCTTTGAGTGGTCTTTGGACCAGAAAAGTGCTATATAAGAATAATACCATTTAGCATTTTTCCGTGCCATTACTGAAATACAGATACAATCTCTGCAAGATGGTGATCTTTTAGTGACTCTCTTACTCACCCTCTTTGTTTGTGTATCTAGTGCATCTACGTATTGCCTTTGTTCATGGCTATTATGTGTACGTTCGTTAATCAATGCCTGCTCAGTGGAAATGTTTCTTTCGACTGTTTTTGTGGTTTTTGTTCGGCACTGGTCTGTGTTTGTCTATCTGTTGGGATGATGCTCTGTTGAATAATGACCTCATGAACTGTCCAGATTAAGAAAATTTATATGGCAATAGATGTAACTTAATATTAGCTTTAAAGATTCAGTGAGCCTTTATTAGCTTCTTTGTATGTTGGTGGTTTCGAATTGTGACAAAAAAAAATATCTCTGGTTATAATGCACACATTAGAATCAACCCCACCAATGAGCTTATTTCCTATAGAGCCACCGCAGACACCAAGACTCCATATTACACTGAATAGTGGTTGCGGTGGTACGCAAGCTGTCCGCAGGTAGTACGTGAGAAGAATGATACATAAGATAAGAAAATAATGAATTTTATTTGTCCCACAGAGGGTAATTTGTGGTGTTACGGTAGCAAAAGGGAAAGCAAAACTTGAGAGGCAAAAAATCTTAACAGACATAGAAAATATGGAAGCTATGTAAACAAGGGGAAATATTACAAAATATGAACATTATATAGAGTATGTATAGAAACATGACCTATTTATTAATAAGCTTAATCTAGAATGAGTAAAAAATAAAAAGTAAATATATTTATATCAAATGAAAACACCATGTAAAGCAGTGATTCTCAACCCTGGTCCTTATGTACCACCTGAACTCCTTGTTTTCTGTTCCACCAGGTAGTTAACTACCTCACTTGCTGTGATTAGATGGCTGTAATACCTGATTTGACAAGTGAATGTAATTGGCTATCTGGCGGAACAAAAAACCAGCTGTACAGGTGGTAGGTGAAGATTGGGGTTGAGAACCACTGATGTAAACCACAAAGTGAAAATTAACAACTGAAGTTAATACTAATTAATGAAAACATACGCTGTTAACATAGCTTAGTCCTGCAAATAATGCTATAAACTCGGAAGGGGTTGCTGTTTTTGTTGCTTTTTCTAAAAAAAAAATTTATCCCCCTTTTTCCCCCCACCCAAATTCCCCGAGGAGCCTACTGCTGGGTCAGTTGCTTTGATGCCCCTCTAGAATGTATCGACAGGAAGGAGGAAACTGTAGCATGTGTCTCCTCCAAGTCACATGACCACTAGTCCTCACTAGTACACACATCACGGTCTCACAGGAAGAGCACAGCGTTTTGCTGTCGGAGGAGATTGAAGCAGAGTACTTTCCCTTCACTTAACCGCAAGTGCCCAGACGACCCAGATGGGGGCACTTGTGAACCCAGAATACTTTAGCCAACCTAACCCTTATACCCATGTGAGGCTTAGCCAATTATGCCCCACTAACTATGGACCTCCGGCTGTGGTTGGAAATAGCGCAGTCAGGATTCGATCACCCAACTGCATGATGCAGAGATGCACTGAACATTGGTGCTTTAACCCCCTACGCCACCGGAAGCCCCTTCAGAAGTGGTTTTGACCGAGTGGACTAATTCTCCCATATTACGCCTTTTGTAGTTAACCCCCCCCAACATAAACCAGCTTATTGCCACTGATAACCACAGAGAAGCTCAGCAAAAATCTAAACTTAGTAAACCAGTGACTAGAACATTTTTGTGTGTAAACAGTAAAACTTATGAAGAGAAGAAATTGATTTGAGGCACAGGTGTCGTCCCTCCAAGCAGCTGGAACGACAATGGTAACACTGGATGTTCCACACTAGTGAATGTGTTCTATCAAGATGGCTGCCGCTAGTTACAGCAGCTATCGTTCACTATTGAGCTTTTCCTCACGTTTTTCCTCGAGTCTTTAGTATTTTTTGTATTTATGACACGCTAAGGTTTCCGAGAGATTTTAGGAACTTTCGAGATTAGAGTCACCTTTCTTCTGCTTTTTGCACTGTTTGCGACTGGGTCTGGGGACCCCATGAGCACCCATTGCCCTATTGTTTAAAGCAGGGATCAGTTGTTAGCGATCCATAACACAGCGGTGCTGCCAGAGGAGAGACTCGATGTTCCCCGCGAGTTAAAGAAGAGGAGATGAGGCTGCCTTGCAGAGAATGTAGACCACGTCAGAAGAAGAAGATATATAAGAATAAGATAATAAGAGGTATCAGAGGGAATATAGTAAATGTAGCATCATGATGTTTATGGAGACACGGTTGACTCCGCTAACTATAGTCATGGCTACTTCGCTGGACTGCTTCAAGCTGGTGTAGGCGGACAGGACGAGGTAGAGCAGTAAGCAGAGAGGAGGTAGATTGGCAGTGGATGATAGATGGTGTAACCGAACGCATCACTGTTAAAGAACAACTCTGCAGTAAGGACATTGTGCTGCTAGCTAGCGGCATGAGACCTTATCACCTGCCGTGGGAATTCTCGCATGTCATCGCAATAGCGGCGTATATTCCTTCTTCTAATGTGCAGACGGCAGGTGATATGTTCCCCTCTGTCACAAGCAGGCCACAGAAACGACACCCACAGGCCTTTGTTGTCTCCGGGGGACTTTGATCAAGCCTCTCCATCCTCCCCTCCCACATTCACCCAATATGCCAACACCAAGGAGCCATATACATCATCATCAGTCCCCGGGATGATCTGACCACAACCTGGTTCATCTCCTGGCTGTGTACAGTCGTGGTGGCTCAGTGGGTAGAGTGCACATCTGGGAGTCAGGCGTTGCAGATTTGTATCCCGTGGTGTAGCTCGGTAAATGTGAGGCATTCATTGTTAAGTGCTTTGAGTGGTCATTGGATTAGAAAAGTGCCATATAAGAACAAATCAATTTACAAGCCTCTCATGAACAGGTAACTAGCTATCTCCTGCAGAGTGAAGACATGGTCCAACAACACTCAGGAGGCTCTGAGGGACTGTCTTGAGTGGTACTATATGTCAACCATGGGGAGGACATCAACATTGCCTCTGTATATATCACAGGCTGTATCAAATTTTGTGTGGGAAACCCTGTACCCAACAGGAAGTTACATTATTTTTCAAACGATAAACTTTGGATCAATCTTGCTATTAAAGGCCGTTCTTAAGGACTACTACTACTATTTTCAGCTGCTCCCATCAGGGGTCACCACAGCAGATCATTCATCTCCATCTCTTCCTGTCCTTTACACCTTTCTCTGTCACACCAGCCACCTGCATGTCCTCCCTCACCACATCATAAACCTCCTCTTTGGTCTTCCTCTTCTCCTCTTGCCTGGCGGCTCCATATTCAGCATTCTTCTCCCAGTATACCAGCATCCTTCTCCCAGTATACCAGCATCTCTCCTCCACACATGTCCAAACCATCTCATCTTGCCTCTCTTGCTTTGTCTCCAGACCATCCAACCTGAGCTGTTCCTCTAATATACTTGTTCCTACAATTACCCTTCTTCATCACTCCCAATAGAAATCTAATCATCTTCAACTCCCCCACCTCCAGTGCCACCTCCTGTCTTGCAAGTGCTACTGTCTCCAAACCATATAACATAGCTGGTCTCACCACCATCTTGCAGACCTTCCCTTTAACTCCTGCTGTTACACTTCTGTCACACATCACCCCTGACACTCTTCTCCACCCACTCCACCCTGCCTGCTCTCTCTCCTCCACCTCTCCTCCACACTCCCTGTTACTTTGAAAAGCCGACCCCAATAATATTTAACTCATCCACCTTCCTCACCTTTACTCCTCATCCTCACCATTCCTCCGTCTCCCTTCTTATTCACACATGTATTTTATCTTGCTCCTACTGACTTTCATTCCTCTTCTCTCCAGTGCAGACCTCCACCTCTCCAGACTCAACTCAACCAGCTCTCTATTCACACTGCAGATCACAATGTCATGCTCAACCATCATAGTCCACAGTGACTCATGCCTGATCTTATCCATCAATCTGTCCATCATCATTGCAAGCAAGAAAGGGCTCAGAGCTGATCCTTGATGTAATCCCGCCTCCACGTTGAACCCATCTGTCATTCTGCCTCACCACTGCCAGCCACACTGCCCTCATCCATATCCTGCACCACTCTTACATATCGCTCTACCACTCCTGACTTCCTCATACGGTACCACGTATGCTCTCCAGGCACCCTGCCGTATGCTTTCCCTGAATCCATAGAGATACCATGTAACTCCTTCTGGCCTTCTCTGTGTTCCTCCATCAACATTCTCAAAGCAAACATCACAACTGCGGAGCTCTTTCATGGCATGAAGCCATAGTGCTGTTCACTAATCCTCACCTCTCCT
Organism: Regalecus glesne; assembly: GCA_900302585.1. Classification (NCBI taxonomy): domain Eukaryota; kingdom Metazoa; phylum Chordata; class Actinopteri; order Lampriformes; family Regalecidae; genus Regalecus; species Regalecus glesne. Next base: position 2,790 of record OMLC01067046.1, on the reverse strand, counting down.
CTTAGCCTAGCTTCACTACTCTCTCCCATGTCTCCATGCTGTGGCTGATCAACGTTATACCTCTGGAGCTGCCACAGTTCTGCACATCTCCCTTGTTCTTGAACATTAGTACCAGCATGCTTCTTCTCCACTCATCAGGCATCCTCTCACTTTCCAAGATTGTGTTAAACAATCTAGTTAAAACCTCCACTGCCATGTCTCCTAAACATGTCCATGGCTCCACAGGTATGTCAAATGGGCCAACTAGATGACATATTTTTAAGCCACTGTGGCTCAGTGGGTAGAGCACACGCCTGTGAGTCAGCCATTGTGGGTTCGTATCCCACCGCGTAGCTCGGTAAATGCGAGGCATTCATTTTCTATTTAACCACCTTAGTACACTTCATCCTTTTCATAGGTGCTCTCACTTCATCTTTGCTCACTTCAATCCACTGCACTTCCGGATTTATTATCTCCACATCATCCAACCTTTTCTCTCTCATTTTCTTCATTCATCAGCCCTTCAAAGTTCTCCTTCCAACTTTTCAACTGATTTTCCTCATTTGTCAGCACATTTCCATCTTTGTCTTTTATTATCCTAACCCATTCTTCCCAGGTCGGTCCCTCTGCCAAGCCAAATTGGTATGAGTCCTTTTCTCCTTCCTAAGTCTCCAACCTCTCATACAACTCACCATATGCCTTTTCCTTTGCCTTCACCACCTCTTTCTCCTCTTCATGCTGCACCTCCTTTTACTCCTGTCTATTTTCTTCATGTCTCTGGCTATTCCACTTCATCTTTGCCGACCTCTTCCTCTGTATACTCTGCTGTACTTTCTCATTCCACCACCAGGTCTCGTTGTCTTTCTTCCTTTGTGTAGATGACACACCAACAACCTTCCCAGCTGTCTCCCTCACTATTTCTGCTCTGGTTCCTCAGCCATCTGACGACTCTTCACTACCACCCAGTGTCTGTCTTAACTCCTCCGTAAATTCCACATTCAACAGTCTTCCTTCTTCAACTTTCACCATTTGGATCCTTATCTCTACTTTGATTTTCTTCCTCTTCTTGATCTCCAAAGTTATCCTACAGACCACCATCCGGTGCTACTTATTTATGTCCTCCCTTTTCAAATCTTGCACCACCCTCTATACTCCCACCCTAATGTATCTTTTATTACCTATTGTCTTGGTGCATGATCAATGATCCAGGTAAGGGAAATCACAAAAAGAGGTAAATCGGTTTAACTGAATCAGACGTTTATTCAGAAACGCTTTGTCACTCAAACAAGATGATGTCACCTGTTTGAGTGATGACATTTTTCCGAATAAACTTCGGATCCAGTTGAACCGATTCATCTCTTTTTGTGATTCCCTATTGTGCTATCATATTATTATTTTTTATTAAATTTTCTTGTATTGTATTATTGTATTTTAAGTATGTGTTAAGTAGCCTTTTGTATTGTCAGTGTTTTGCCCACTCTCTATTAAGTGTCCTTGGGTCCTTTGAAAGACACTATAGAAATTAATGTTATTATTATTATCATTATTATCATTATTATTATGCCTTCTGCATAAAATATTGTCAAGCTATAAATGAGCATTTTACTCCACTCTTATACATAATTTAGCCATATATCTATCCATCTATCTGTCTATCTGTCTGTCTGTCTATATGTCTATCCGTCCATCCATCTGTCAGTCAGTTGGTCTGTCTATTTGTGCAACTACGTTGTGATCCATCTGTCTACCTGCTTTTCCATCAGCCTATTCCTCCATTCATCCATTCATTAAAGATGTTATTTTGACCTGATTTCAGTGCTTGAGTGGTCACATGAAATCAGAAATAAGTTTTTGAGTACATAGTACAATAAAAAGATGGCATAAATTAGATATAGAGGTGGGACGATATGAAAGTTTCACGTCATTGTTATGCTGGCTAAAATGATTGTGATTCATGATGTTATTGATCCCAATAATCATCAAAATTTGCTTAAAACTCTTCAAATGGCTCTAAAAAATATGGGACTCACTGAGTCTTATGTTTTTTTGAACAAATAATTTAATTGCTTCAGAGATGGGACAAAAGGGATTTTCATTAAGAAATGAACATCATTTATAGTGAAAAAACAGACCAGATTCAGGGCTTAACCAGATGTAAACAGATGTTTTTTGAGTGGACCCCCCCCTTCCATTAAAAATACCAAACCTTTATTGTACTGACCTAAAATGCTGTTTGCATATGGATGAGAGGCAAAAATGTCAAGAAAAGCATTCATTCAACAAATATCCATATTAGTTTGGACAAAGTATCGGACTCTTGCCAACCAACAGGTAATCACAGGGAAACATGTCTTTTCTGCGGACAAAAAGAACCTCTTCCACCATTACACTCATTAGGCTCTGGTGGCTGAGTGTTTTTTGTTTTGTTTTGCAGGGTAGCAGGGGACTGAAATGATTTACTTTAATTCATTCTCTACAGCCTCTCCTTTACCTCAACCATAACCAATTTATGCTTGACCCTAATCATAACCCCAACCTTAATGAAAACAACCACCAAGAAACATCAACACCATCACCAATCGGCCAACTAACAGGGGAAAAAAGTGAGATCATCCAGAAAAAACATAGAAACAAAGGAGGGGAAAAGGCAGCAATGTTTAGGAGGTAGGGTGATGTCTAGGGTCTATCCCTTTGACATTTGAACCCTAATATAGCTAATTGCATGCATTGTGAAATTCACCATATAATTACTATCTGACTAGAATATGTTTTGAATTTTTCTGGTGGCAGGACAGTTGTATAACTATTTAG
>OMLC01067045.1:0-14686 GCA_900302585.1 Regalecus glesne | reverse complement strand
CATACAGTTTCATTATGTAATTGCTGTTATGAAAATGTTAGATTCTCCCTTTGATATTCATTCCATGCACCATTAAATGCCAACCTCCAAATGATCCCTTTATACCAAGTTTCTGGAGGCAATGGAAGGAAGCCACTTTATTTGGGGTATTGTATTGGTACATTTGCCCTCTGCTTTTAACCCATCCTACTGTGGACAAGCAGTAAGGGCTTTGGTAGCTCAGTGGTCAGCACGCTCACTCCAGGAACTGTCAAGTCTGCAGGTTCAAACCCACCGAGTTCAACACACAAGCATGAAAAAGACCACGATGAGGGTGCCATACTAACACCTGAACTGGATTCCTCTGCTACTCTTCTCATACCCCACCATCCCCATCAACCTGACCTTTACCACATGGAGCCCGTAGCCCAATCAATATTGCCTGTCCTAGGGTACCCCCAAGGTACCAGTAATAAGCATTTCAAGCTTAGAGAGACTCCTGTGGGATCCGTAGGCCCCCCCAGCTCTCCAAGCAGGGCAATGGGGATGAAAATGAGAAGAGTAAGATTGTTATCCATTAGCTTTTTTTCGTGTGTCATTGCACGTGCCAACAAATAAGTTGTAAGTTATGAGAGGTCCATATTTTGGTACTTCCCTACTGATTCCCAATACTGCTTTAGGATTTTTAAAAAAAGCTTTAGATTGAGGAAATTTCATCAAGATAACCCCTAATTTCTGAAGTTAGGCTCTCGGTTAGTTTGAAAGGCTGACCCCCAAGTGTACTTATGCTGTATTAAACTCATCCATTTTTCCTCACCTCTACCCCTCCCATCCTCATCATTCCACTCTCATCTCATTCACTCACTCATATTGCTCCTACTAACTTTCACGTCTCGTTTCCTCTAGTTTCTGGAAACAAATGTCTGTGCAGGTTTTAATCATTGTAGACGCCTTCATCCCTCCTTAAGATGAAACCCACGCTTTCTTTTAGTTATTCATTCGTTTGCATGTTCTAAATCAAACACTGGAGTAACGTGAGGAAGGAAGATCTCCACTGCAAAAACACTGCCGTGACCCGGATTCGAACCGGGGTTGCTGCGGCCACAACGCAGAGTACTAACCACTATACGATCACGGCGAGCTAGTGTCTTTACATGGGCGCCTGTCGATTCTCTGCGTGATTAAAAAAGCATCTCAATGTGAAGGAAAAAGGAGGATTATTTCATGACATGTCAAATATTTTATCCCAATACAATTTCCCCCCCCATATTTGGATAATTTTGTAGAAGAAATATGCGATGAGCTGAGCCGTGATAAACTAGGTGTGCTCCATTACTACGCCGGCGTACGCCAGGATGGACCTTGCAGGTGGAGTTTGTACACCATCTAAAATGCCTTCTATTCCCCCTTATGATAAACTGTGACTATAAGCAAGATAGATTCAGATAAAGGGAAGTTGCTGTTCTCAGATGATGGGGCAATCTGGAAAAGAGATAGGAATGTGTCAATCAATAAATCAAATCTTACTTTATTCAGACGCGTGGGTTCATATGAAAATGACATCTAAAATGACAACACAATTAAACCAAAAGAGCAGTTCACGAGTCCCCAATAATAAAAACCTATACAGACATTTGTTCCAGTGTTCCCAGAAAGAAGAGGGGCACTCTTCCTGTAGGCTTGGTTAGAACCGTTATAATTACCTTGTCTTTGAATCAATTAATCCACACATACATCTACACATAGGATAGGATGTTGTGAGAGTGTAAAGCCCACTGAGGCAGACCTGTGATAATAGACTATACAAATAAAGCTGACTTGACTTGATTTGATAAACACCAGATTCTGTCAGAGAACTCAGATTTCAAATGCCTTTATTTTGACCATGATTCAACAAAAGCATTTTCAATAAAAGATCCAAGAGATGTGTTTGAAAAGGAGCAGAAGTAAATGACCATTTATGATATCCTTCCCTCTGTCTAATGCACAATTAATAAACCTAAATAGGAAGCTGAAGTTGTTGCACATCAGAGTATGTTATTGACAATGTGTGTCTCAGGACAGCACAATGCTGTTCTCCCAGCTGTCCTCAAGGGAGAGATACAGGTCTCTCAAAACATCAGAAGTCTGGGGAACTCTTCTTTTCTCAGCCCACAAGACTTCTTCATAAATAACACGCACACAAACACAAGTGGAACCTTACCATCTAAGAAATATCTTATACCTGTGTGGTATCTTTGACTACTGATCATATATGATGTATCATTATTGCTTTTCACACCAGATTGATTCCTACTTTCACCTTTACCTTTGTTATACCTCATTCTGATGTAGCTATTGCTTTGTATATGTGTGTATACATACCCACATACAAACCTTTTATTTTACTTTATTTATACTTTATCTCATGTTTCCGTAATGGAGTCTCCCAGCCAAAGAATTTCACACGATTGTACTTGTACAACCAGAGTGACAATAAACATCTTGAAATAACTCAAAAATAAAAATGAAATATAAATATGAAAAGTTTGTTTATATATCGTATGATTTTTATGTAAACTTTATATATAGAATATTTTATAAAGACAAATAATGTGAGCAGAGTCTGTTATACCCACTCCGGTACGATAGATGGCGGTATGCCGTTTAAAGTTGGTGCTACAATCCACCCATAACAACAAACAAAAGTCTTAATGTCTTGATGCATGCTTCAAGTTGAACCGATTCACCTATTTTGTGAAAAGTAACATAATGATTCAATCTTGAGCTGATGAAGAAAGTCGGAGTATCTTCGCTCGTCACCTCTTCGTTGTTTCATTCTTCATTTTTGAACCTTTTCAAACATGTGAAAGAAACATGTAAACATGCACAGCTCCTCCATCAGGGGAGTCAACCGTCACTACACTTGCAGCTTGAGCAAAGGCCTCATGTTGCCAACACAGGGAGGGGCGGGGTTTACAGCCGTTTAAATACGTAGGACTCGTTCGATTGGCTGAAAGTTGTTTATTCTTAAGCGATCTGAGCAATTTCTTCAGCGATTGGTCAAACCCATGGCTACCCTGCTAAACCGTTGGTTCGCTGTCATTGGCTGACAAAAAAGTCACCCGAATTTGAAACCGTCGTGTCTTTTGAATGTGGTAGAGGAAAACGTGTGGAATGAGCTCTGTAATTTAGACGTTTTTAATTATTTTTTTTAAAAGATATATAGAAACGTGTTAGAATGTTTGGTTAGTCTTTTTGAATCCATGATGGCACAACTTGTTAATTCTGCGCGTCCGGGAGTCTTGGACTTCAGTCCTGTAATGAAAGAGGACAACAAGGAGAACGACATTCCCGTTTTGCGTCTGATACAGTTTTCCAAGGCTCCGTTTGTTGGCTTTGGATCTGTTAAACTGGGCACCTCCAGATCGGCGATACTGCGGATTGAAAATCCAATCGATGATGTTGTGGCAGAGGTTACGATTGACAAGATTCCGTCATCCAAGGGGTTTTCTGTGGATCACACTCACTTTACCGTACAGGTGAGACGAGGGTGATTATTTGGGGTTACCAACGAAGTCTCAAGCTATCCATTGTCTTGTTGTTTTCTGTAATTAACCTCAGTGTTTATTGGTTCATTTCAGTTCCATAATGCGAAGTATCAGACGCAAATTGCAGTTGTAAATACCTTAAACTAATAGTTTTATACCGCCTCCAGAAACACTAAGATGACTTGACCTGGGGGTTGACGCACAGTGCCCTGAGTAATACAAGCTGTCATCATTGTGTTTCAAAATTGAACCATTCTCAGTCAAATGGATAGGAAAAAAATGCATTTTTAGGATTTTATGAAGATGAAATATGAACAAAAATACAGGAGGCGGAGATGGCAGAGTTGAAGATATCAATATTTTCATGGGGACAGAGGGACAGCTCCGATTAGTCAGTTCAGAGATAAAGCAAGAGAGGCAAGACTGAGATGGTTTGGACATGTGTGGAGGAGAGATACTGGTATACTGGATAAAGGATGCTGAATAATGGAGCTGCCAGGCAAGAGCAAAAGGGGGAGACCAAAGAGGAGGTTTATGGATGTGGTGAGGGAGGACATGCAGGTGGCTGGTGTGACAGAGGAAGATGCAGAGGACAGGAAGAGATGGAGATTGATTAATCTGTTGGACCGTCATCTGACAGGAGCAGCTGGATGTAGTAGTAATAGTGGTGGTGGTGGTGACATGCTTTCTGAAGGAACAGTTGATTGAAACGCCAATCTTGTGATTAATAGATAAGCTCCCAAGCAGTGGTGTCCCTTATCCAGATTAAACCTTTTTTGGGATTTCCTTACCTGGGAAATTGAGTATGCATAAAGAAATTACATTTTAACATTTGCTTTTAGCCATACTTCACAATGTGTTGTTTTTTTTTGCAGCCTGAGGGCTTCTTCAGTCTAACGATAACCTGGACCCCTACAGAGGAAGGTGGAATCCGAGAACTTATTACTTTTAATGCAAATGACATCCTCAAAACTCAAGCTGTCCTGCTTGGGAGAGCAGAGGCACCAAAAAAGAAAAAGGTAACAGGTTGCAATGGGTAATGTTTTGACATCAGTTACTGTCTCTATTCAAATGTAATGGTTATTACTATTTGACTCTGTGTAGTTTTCTTGCTTTGTAGTAAAGTAATCCTGCTTACAAGTATGGTTTTCAACCAGTCCTTGTAAGCAAGAGTTACATATAGCCAGAAGTGGACATTAAGTTACTGTTTATCAAGGAAATTAATGTCAAAATTACACAGCTCCTTTCTTCATGTCTTCATGTGTTACAGAAAAGTTTATGGGACTCCATCAAGAACAAGAAAGTGGGAAACCAGTCAAGCACACACAGGGTCAAAAAAACTGAACCCTCCTTGAAGATTACTGCCAACAAGACATTTCAAGTGTCCCGAAAGCCGCAGTACAAACTGCAGAATCCCCGGAGCCCTCTTACATCACTCAATGCAGGGGCACCTCTCAGGCAGGGGTCCTTATCAAAGGGCATTCCAGCTGAAGGCAACCCTGAACAATTGGAGCAGAAGAAGGTTTCTGAGCCCCCTCAGAGACAAAGATCTCTTGCATTGCCAGATCAGGTCTGTGTTGAGGATGTTCACAATGTTCATAAGAGCTCTCCCATTGTTTTGCTCATCCCAGCTGTCAAACTTATGGACCCTGCCTACACATCATCTAGCTTTTGCGGCTTCGGTACATCTGAACCTGACACTGGCCATGCTGAAATTGATGATGGTAACAAGACACCCCCTGGACCTCCAGTTCTGTCTGTGAGAGATGCGCTGTCCCTAATTGAGTCAGATCTCGCCCATGTCAGCATCAGCTCTCTGAAGGAATGCTCTAGTTCTGACTTCTCAGATTCACTGGAATCTGTGAGCAGAAGTCATGGCTATGCACCAGATAAAACAATCTTAAAAACAATTTCTGTAAACCCAGCTCAGTCATTAGAGTCTGTGGAATCAAGATTGACTTTCATTGCCCCCCCAAAAACTGACCAAAATAAATTTATTGTTCCCGAGGTTGATAGTGCACCCCTAAGAGTAAAAAAGGCTTCTTTTACATCTGCCACAGTCATAAAGAACAGACCACCTGGTGCAACTGCACCTGATGAAGTGAATATTCCCAGCGGGAGGAAAATAAAGAAGTCAAAGCGAAGGCTTATGGAGAAAACCCTTGAGTTGTCTGATGGCAGTAGCCAATCTGATTCTGGGCCAGGTACGCCAGGCCTCCCTGTTATCGATTCTAAGAAGAAAAGTAATGGATTGTATACTGCTAGGGTAACCAGCTCTACAAACAACAGTGGACTGCAAGGTGACTTGTCAGTCTTCATCAACATGACTCAACAGCTTGATGGCTCTCCTACCCATGTCAGCTTTCCAGTCATCTCTCCTCCATCCACTGTTGCTTCTCTTGCTGCTTGCCCAATCTCTCCTGTCTCTGTTCCTGGTGCGTTCACTGCCAACCCCCCACCACGTGTGGTCACATCCTCTCCTCTCCAGTACAGACCCCCATCATTGATTGATGTGTGCCAGCCGTCTGTTGCAGCTGCGCCACCCAAGCCTGTATCAGCACCTCCGTCGCTTCAGGAGGACTTGACGTTCCCCATCTATAGCCAGACTGAATTTGACATAAAGGTGAAGAATAATAAAAGAAAGAGTGATGAGTATCTGAGGAGCGAGGAGAAAGTTGAAAAAACTGAGAAAACGGACAGGGTCAAAAGGAGCAGAGTGGTTGTGGAGAGAGAGCCTGGAAGATCAGCATCGGAGAAGAGAGTTGTATCACAAAGGCAACAGCCAAGAAAATCAGGTGAGGGAATATGTAGTGAACTTGGTCATGCACATAGACATTCTGAACTAACTCAGTATAAAAGTTATGGGATCTTTAATGTAGTTGTAGCAGTTAAAAAGTCTTGGGACTTTCTTATCAAAATTGCAAAGGAATCTTGATGTTAGAAATGGGTTCTTTTTCCAAACCTCCTGTTGGTAATGTGGTAATCTGCTTTTCTTTTTTTTTTAAGGCATAATACACTCTACCTCTGCATCATCCACCAAGATCAAAAAGTCTGTTGGTCCTGCTCGAGCAAAGCAGAGGAGCTCTAAACCCACCCCACAGGGTATGATATGTAGCATGAGAGGTCCATTTTTACATGCCATGATTGGTTCCCATGTTGTGGGGGCGAATATGGACTTGGGTGTAACTCAAGGGATTAAGGCCAGATGACAGATGCCCTTCCTGACGGCCCGCTGTTGGTTTGAACCTAGACCCTCTGGCTTATTGATATGAAGTATATCTGTATTCAAATCTAAAGGGGGATATTCACAATTTAAGAATTCACTCAGGTCTTTCTCACAGTTAAGTTCAGTGCAATTGGCAGTGGTGAAACTAGCAGCTTGTTTAAAGACATTAGCAAAGATCGGAGACTCAAATCTGTCAGTTATCATGTGAAAACTATTCATTTTGAATGCAGGGTCTTTTTGTACCAATGAGCGTCAAAATACTTCACACAGGCACAAGTAACAACCCAGATGGCAAATTTGAAGAGAGCATTATTTTCTTCACTTACTTTGCTAATAGGTGCTCAGTCTCTGAAGTCTTATGGTGTGCATTCAGTGAAGACAGCCAAAGTGGTTGCAGTGGCACAGTCAAAGCTGACCTTTATTAAGCCTACTCAAACAGGTATTTGGAGACTCATTATCTAATATTATAGACAAGTGTCAGAATTATTTTTTTTAATAATTCCAAATTTATGTCATTAATGTCTTCTGTTTTTTGTTTGCAGCCATACCAAGACACCCGATGCCATTTGCAGCCAAGAACATGTTTTATGACGAACGGTGGATTGAGAAGCAAGAGAGAGGATTCACTTGGTGGATCAACTACATCCTTACTCCAGATGACTTTAAGGTCAACAATGAAGTCAAAAAAGGTAGCCAATAAGCCTGATCTTCTGATCTTGGGGTATTATTTTTGTAATTTTGGGGGTTTTGTTTTACTTTTGCCCAATGAGTATTTCTCTCACTGAGATGGGCTCCAGTTCCCCTTCGAACTGGCTTTGGATATGCGGTTGACAATGGCTGGATGGATCAATGTTTGATTTTTATTTTTCTAAAACCTCTAATTTCTGCTTCTTTTCAAGTTGACTTATATTTTCTAGGTTTTTGCTTGCAGTGACATATTAAAGACTTTATTAGCTTTATCATTCCTGTCAATTCTGAAAATTCTCACTGTTGAACAAAAAAAGCAACAGTTATTATTTAAACTAAAAGAGTGTTCATGAATTGATAGACGTCCTGGGATTTTAGTAAAATGTAAATCACAGATATGTAGGTAACGGCATTATGAGAAAAGCTTTAAAGTTAAAACTTAGCCTATAAAGAAAATTTGCAGCTAATTTTTTTTCCAAGATTAAAATAAAGGGAGCTTAATTATCAAGTCTAATTATGCATGCAAGTGGCTTCATACATCACCCTAGCTGTAAACTCCCTGATTTTCTTCTCTTGTTTTCTTCAAATAGTCAATGCTTTGTCCATCGCCATGGGCTGCGACAACAAGTTTAACGTTCCCAAAGCTCCTACAAAGGAAGAGATGTCTTTCAGCACGTACACAGCCCAACGAAGGTTGAACCGCCTCCGTCGCTCTGCCTGTCAGCTGTTTACATCCGAGTCCATGGTCAAGGCCATTCAGAGGCTTGAACTCGAGGTGGAGGCCAGGAGGTTGCTGGTTCGAAAAGACCGTCATCTTTGGAAAGACATAGGTAGGGGTTCCGCCTCTCTGAATAGCATCACATCCAGAGAAAGAAAGCACTGCATGGTAGTTTGTTGACTGATGTTTTTGAGTTGAAATGGAGCCCTTATGTAAAACTATTCTCCTTTTTTCTCCTTCCTTCTCCTCCTCTTCCTCCTTGGTCTTGTATCTAAGGTGAACGGCAGAAAGTACTAAACTGGCTCCTCTCATACAATCCCCTGTGGTTACGCATCGGACTAGAGGTATTCTGGAACCATTTTTTTGCCCTAATTTTTTTTAAATTATGGTTCTTTTATTACTATTTTATACTAATCTCTTACAACTGTCTTCATTGCTAGACTATTTATGGGGAGCTGATATCACTGGAGAGCAACAGTGACGTGGTGGGTCTGGCCCTGTTCATCCTCACACGAATGCTGTGGAACCCAGACATCGCTGCTGAGTTCAGACATGCCAAAGTGTCTAATCTTTACAAAGATGGTAATTTTTAAAAGCACTTTCCGTCATACTGTTTGATATTTGGCTGGTAGAGATTATCTGTTTGGGGAGGGGGTATTTCACAGACTGATTATAATCTGTGAAACAACATGTCACTGATGTCAGTGACATGTCAGGACTCAGCAAGACAATGTCAGTTTTATTGTTGAGTGTATCAGCGCCTGTCTGCCCAGGTAACTATACCCTTAGAATGACCAAAGCACCTGTGCAACATGTCTCTGTGTGTGGTGCTTTGTGCTTTTCAATGTGTGCAATGAATTAGTGATGCTGAAAATTCCTCTGGAAATTTATTTTCCCACCGTTCTGAAAATAAGAGTTTGTACCTTTTTCATTGTTTCACATTTTTGGAAATTCATGGAGAAATAGAATATTACTTTTTTCCGTGTTGGGTAATGCTGTTTAATCTCATCCATCTTTTCTCGAATAGGCCATGAAGAGGCACTGTCTTGCTTCACCCTTAAAAAGCTCCTTCTGTTGGTGTGTTTCCTGGATAAAGCCAAAGAATCCCGGCTTATTGAGCATGACCCTTGCCTGTTCTGTATGGATGCAGAGTTCAAGGTAGGGAGAGGGGCTGTTGGTGACGGACCTCTATTCCTTGTTTTTTTTATTTGTACCACATCCTTTCATGATTGAGTTGTATACTTGTACCCAAAACGCTCAAATCAGAAAACACAGTGGATGCTGATGCCCCCTTGGATGTTGAAGATACGTAAAAGCCTCTCTGTTTTCTTGTATACCAGTGAAATGTTACTCTTAAGATCACCTCAGCATGTTTAAGAGCTTAGCTGTCTCAGATGTAATGATTTTCCTTTTGACCTTGTGTTCCTCAATACCATGCCTTCCTTTCTTTGTTGTTGCAGTCGAGCAGAGACCTCCTCCTGGCATTCTCCAGGGACTTCCTTAGCGGAGAGGGCATTCTCCCGCGACACCTCAGCTACCTGGGTTTACCCGTGTCCCACGTTCAGACGCCCTTGGATGAGTTTGACTTTGCTGTGAAGAATTTGGCAGTTGACTTGAGATGTGGTATCCGTCTGGTGTAAGTAAAATTTGCAGTCTTGTGATTGTAATTGTGCACGTTTCCCAAAACTTGCCTCCACTTGATGCACAAGGATGGTTATTTCAGTGTGCTCTGTGTAATCATGCAATGGCTTCATGATAGACCCCAAGGCAAAACTAACCAGAGTCAATTTGAAGATTTTTGCAGGGAAAACAAAAAACGACAAATAAAAGGGAAATTTCCTAATAAAAATAAGACTTACAAAGGAAATCATATCCATCCGTTGTCGACCACTTCTCTGAATTCAGGTCCCAGGGGCCTTGCGGGAGCCTATCCCAATGCTCATTGGGTGAAAGGCAGCGAAACATCCTAGACAGGTCACCATTCTGTGTCAGGGCAGGCATATATTAAATTAAAGGACATTTTGTAAAACTAATATTTGTGCTCTGTCATCGGTGCACTGCCAATGCATTAGAGGGGAAGACCAGTTTGCTTACACAGCTATAATCACAGGTCCAGGTAAATGGACTTATTCTTGTATAACGCTTTTCTAGTCTAGCAACCACTCAAAGCACTTAATGAAATATGCTTCAGATTTACAGGGCATGGGGGATTAAGGCCAGATGCCCTTTTCCTGACACCCGGCAGTGTAAATAAGCACTTTAAAAATTGGTAACAAAAATGCATATGCATGGTATATAAATGCAAGAATAGGGTTTGACTTTAAGTGGCCTTTATTTTCAGGCGTGTGATGGAGCTCTTCATCCAGGACTGGAGCCTCTCACGGAAGTTGCGTCTGCCCACCATAAGCCGCCTGCAGAAGATCCATAATGTTGAGATTGCTATTCAAGTACTCAAAGCTAAAGGCGTTGACCTCAAGAATGAGCATGGTAATTACATTGTTCTTTTTTGTTGAAGAAAGGCAAGATCAACTTAGTTGCATTTCTAGTCTCGCAGTTGCAGTCCTAAAGGTCACCATTTTTATTTCCCTTACTGATAACAGCAGGGACATGGTAATCACAGTAACTGAATTTTGATAACTGAATTGTACTTGATGTTGCATCTGTAGGTAAAAGATTTTATGAGCATGTTCTATCTTGCATGTTAGTTAGCCACAATTTATTTTTCAAACTTGCTGCTTGCTACCTGCTTTATTCTCCTGCAAATGGATGCTTGGTGAAGAAGTAAGTTACTGTGTACTGTATTTACTTTCCTTGGAAAGTCGTACTCGACACCAACTATGATCTACCACAAAGGCATTCTTGATTTGGATTTGGTAGGTTATCTATTGTATTGAGTATCCCAGTGGTGTAAGTATAGCAAGAAAAATTCTTTTGCATATTGTTATTTAAAAGGGTCATCAGCTCTGGAGGTGGGGAGGTTGTGTAATAATAGGAGATTGGTTGTTCGATCCTGGCCCCTGCAGAAAGTGTGTCGAAGTGTCCTTCAGCAAGACACTGAACCCCTAACTAGAGCACCATGCTGTGGTTGCACTCATTACTCTTATAAAATATGATGGATTAAATCCATAGAACAAATTCTACCAGGCTTAGTCATGTGGGAATGAAGCACTTTCACTTAATTAGAGGGGATTTAAAACCAAAAAAGGGGTCAGAAGTACAGTTTAGACAACTGAGATAGACTGCCATCAAAACTGCTCATGGAAAGCCATGCAATAAAATAAAAAAAAATAAAAAACATCAAGGTACTGATTTTAACTTCTTTTCCAGGCTCTACCATTGAATCCAGAGACATAGTGGATGGACACAGAGAAAAGACTTTGAGCTTGCTGTGGAATATCATCTTTACTTTTCAGGTATGCCACCAACATAGGAGTGTCATTATAAATGAAAATACATATTCACAACTCTCATGCAACAGTTTTTATGTCCCTGATCTGACATCTCCTCTTTTACTTTAGGTGGAAGTGATTTTGGATGAGGACCAGCTGAGGGAGGAGATTGTTTACCTGAGGAAAACCCTGTGGATTAAACGGAGGCTGGCATCTTTGAGGGCAGATAAGAATCTTCAGCAGAGAACTGCCAAGACCAGGGTGCATTACGAACACAACAGCACAAAGATCAGCCTACTGATGGAATGGGTCAATGCTGTCTGTGACTTTCATAACTTGAAGGTGAGGTTTCTCAGTTACAAATATGACAAGCATTCCTTTTTATGTATTCAGCTTATTCACATTCTTGTTTGAACGCAAACTTGAATGAATTTGAATGTGTTCACAAGGACATATTTAGTGGGACAAAAGTTTCATCACTCATCAAAAGGAGTTCTTCAGTCTCAGCTCAAGAAACATCCCAACAAATGTATCTTCCAACCCTGTAAACAGCAGAATGAGTGTATTGGCCATAAAGGTTTTAAAAAAAAACATGCATAATGACCAAAACTAGCAACTGTTTGAACGATTCCCCCAGTTCTCTGTGAGTAGCACACATGGCAGTTGAAACTCCAGTAAATGTTTTGGGCATTATGTAATCATGCTATCTACAGGGTTGGAGGATACCTGCAGTCAGTTTAGACTGAAGAAGTCATTTGATTGAGTGATGAATTGTTGATCCCACAACAACATATCCAGATGCAGCGATTCAATGTTTTTTTGCAGTTTCCATACCTGGATTATTAGGCATGCGTAAAGACTTGTTTAATTGTTTCATCACTCTTTAATACATTCAATTCTACCAATGCTCCATTCTTTGTTTGGAATTCTGCTTGTGCAGAACTTCAGTCTCTCAGCAATAGCCTTTGGTCTTTTGTCATCTGTTCTCTCTTAGATGGTGAAGAAATTATATACCTCATATATAAAGTAATGTCTCGTTCCTTGCCGTCTCTGCAGGCGGAGAACTTCACAGTGTCTTTCTCAGATGGCCGCATCCTCTGCTACCTGATCCACCACTACCATCCCGGCCACCTGCCAGAGGGGTCTATCAGTCATACCACCACTCAGACGGTGGAGTGCTCCCACAGAGGCCGGATTGAACTGGACTGCTCTTCCAGCGACCCAGATAACTCCTTTGACTCCAAGCCTAATGGTCACAGCGGTACAGTTTTAGGTATATGTGGTATCTTTGACATATTTGGTTGGCTCTGTCATTGTATTAAAGTTACATTTGACTGAAATTGACCACAAAAATGTTGTGTGAGAGTTTGTACTCATTGTGTGTTCTTTTTAATCAACATTGTCTTTTATTAGGAGGAGAGATCTTGTGAAGATGATGTTCCTTTAACAAGCCATGCCCTTTGAATCTTTACTGTGGATACTGTTAGTAGATACTGTTAATCTTTAGATTAATAAGAGGTCTGTTTTAGATGTCAAGATTACTCCCCACATAGTGGGGGTGGATGTAGACTTAGATGGAGCTTGGGGGATTACGGTCAGATGCCGTTCGTGAGGCCCTGCGGTGGATTCAAACATGCAGCCTCTGGCTCATCAGCTCCCCAAGCGTGTGCTCTACCACCGAGCTACCACTGCCCCCACCCAGTCTTTAGACTAATACCAGAAGATGAACAGAGAGAAAATGAGCAGAAATTGTTAAGAGACTCCAATATTTTCCATTTGACAGACAGTTCAGCATTCAGTAAAGATGATTGGGCATTTCTTATTTCAGTCAGATATCAGAGCAGAGTTTGGCTAACATTTGTGACTGGGATTTGAAATCTAGCCAGTTTCACATGTCAATGAGTCTTGCATTGACATTTGACGGCGTTCAGGTAGAAATACTGCTACTAACCGCCAATGACTTTTGTTCTTTTTGGTTCATCTTTTCCTTTCTTTCGTTTTTGTGAACCGGTCCAGAGCTTCCATCTGTGGAATTCAAGCAGCTTCTGGAGAATGAGAAGAAAAACTTCAGACTGGTAAATGATGCTGTAGCTTTCTTGGGTGGAGTGCCTGCCATGATCAATGCAGCTGACATGTCTAATACCATCCCCAATGAGAAGGTAAGCAAAGTCTGGGCCTTACTCAAGTTAGAATCCCTTTAATTTCATCCATTCTTGAAGGAATACAGACATAAATGATACAATGAGATTTGGCCACAAATACCATGTAAGGAAACAGTGGAAGACGTCCAGTTGTTTATTAAAGTTGCGTGTAAGTCTTCAGATGTCTAACCTGCTTGGAGAGGGTGTTTCTTAAACCCTCATCATGTTTCTAAGAGATCGCGTCCTTAAGGGTTAACAAGTAAAACAGTTAAACAGAACAATGGGTAGTGTTTATTTCAAACATCTATTTCAATCAGCATTTTTTTCTGGATAGTATGGCATTCTTAACTGATGTTGCATGTTTTACTAATCTAATTTTGCTGCTTGTGATGGGAGCAAGTTGGTTGGTCTTTTCTTTAGTGACATTTTTGTCCATTGATACTTCAGGTGGTGATGTCCTACCTGTCATTCCTCTGTGCCCGTTTGTTGGGCTTGAGGAATGAGACAAGAGCAGCGAGGGTCATCCAAGGTGCCTGGAGAAATTATAGGTTAAGAAAAGACATAGAACTCCATCAGGTCAGTTCTGTCAGGTTTTTTTTGGTCCTTTACAGGATTTCCCTACACGCTCATGCACACAGACATTTTTTTTCTACCTGTGACTATTCAACTATAGCTTCACAATGAAACTGTTTTATTGAATGAAGGAAAGAACCTTGGCTGCAGCAAAGATCCAGACAGTTGTGAGGAACTTTCTTCAGAAGCGTAGAGCTAAGAGGCAGAATTTGGCGGCCATAATTATCCAGGCAAGCTGGAGAGGCCACCAAACCCGCAAGGAATTGAGGTTGAAGAGAGAAGCTCAAATCTGGGGTCTAAGACATAAAGCAGCAACTGCCATCCAGGTAAGTCTGGTTGATTCATTTTCACATGAACTTGAAATGAGATGATTATTGAGATATAAATTGAATCAGAAGTTATGAAAAGGTCATTGTGATTTTTGTCTATATTGCCCAGGCTAA